>JBBBDQ010000787.1:150000-295000 GCA_037127315.1 Ascarosepion bandense | reverse complement strand
CTTATGCCAAAACTTTAATTGTGACCATTTTCTATTTCTTCAAAAATGAATCACATTAAATTTAAATTTTAATTTCACTATTTACAATATTCAGACTTAAGTGATGCATAGAATATATAGCTGATTTCTTTTTTACAATAATGTTGACCCTCTACAAGGCCCAAGAATCACTCAAGGTAGAGGTTTTGATTAATTTGATTTCTTCAGCTTATCAACATTTTCCAGGTTATTTAAAACCAGAAAATATTTTTCAGTTTGTAAGATTTTATTTTTTTAAGATGATAATGGTTTTAGTCATTACAAGTTTTACTAGCTAACTCCTAGTTGGATAGAGAAGAGGTGGATCCAAGCCTAAGCAGATTTTGATAAATTATAAAACAGAGGTTCAGTCCTATATTATAATCAATATAGAAACTGATCCCTCATTTTGTGGTCACAGTAGTTTCTATACACTTATATTTCAAAGGATATAAATAAATCTGAAAGACTTGCCTATGTAGCTAATCAGTATTTGATTAATTCGTTCATTCATTTTCTACAATTTATCAACACTTTGCTGGTAATTTAACCTGCAATGTCTTAATAAATATTTTTTTAGATTGTAAGAATTTCTTTTTCTTTTTTTTTTCTTTTTTTTTAGATATTAATAGTTTAGTGATACATGTTTTACTCTTTAATCCATAGCTGGAGTGAGGAGAGTTAGATTCATACTTTTCCCAAGGGTAATGAAGCCAACTGAAATTGGAACTTGGTTCTCTGATTAAAAGTTCCAAGCCATTAGGCATTACACCATCTATGATGAAAGTCCCCTGAGACTATGTAAAACATAAACCCAGATTACCAAAGATGACTTAAGAAAGTTGAAATTACAGCCAGGTCTTACAAATTCAGGCGGCCTGAAAAAGAGCCGTCAAGAAAACCCTGTCCAACCCATGCTAACATAGAAAAGGATATTAAACAATGATGATAATGTTCATCTTATACAAGTCCCAAGAGCTACTCAATGTAGAGAGGTACTGAAGAAGTTCGTTGATGCGTGGGAAAGATAATGATTCATCCTAGACTTGAACTGGTTAAGATTGTTGTGGTCAGGAAAGCAACCACTTGGGAGTCTATTCCATGCAGTGGAAAAAAAAGCTGTCCAAGTAAAGCTTACTTCTTACTGATGGAATATGAATAGAATGAAGGTGTTTCACCTTAATGAATGCGATGTGATGGGTCTTACCTGTAAAAGTTGAAGTAAGTGGAACTAAGAAATCTAGCTCACCTGAAGATTTCTAAGAGCAATTCAAGAGGGTTGCTAATTCAACCACACCAAACTTAATAACTTACATATTTTTTGAAACCCAAGCCTTACGACCAGCTATATACCGACTTGGCAGCCCGTCCGCAGCCACTCTCTCACCGGCGTGATGTGGCTTCCCTGTGCCTCTTCTATAAATACTTTCACGGCTTCTGCTCCAATGAACTTAAGGTATGAATTTGCATGAGATACTAGATTAGCAACTAGGTCCCACCCTTTTATTGTGAAACTGATAAAATGTAACCACAATTTCTACTCTAACAGCTTCTTTTTAGCACTTACCACCTGTGGAATTCCCTTCCATATACTTGCTTCCCCGACAGCTACAATCTCCAGGAATTTAGATGTAAGGTCAATAGACATCTTCCTATCACACTAACTTGCATCCATTCCCTCAAATGCTCTTCCCATCTACCCAACCCCCATCCTCAGTATCCTCATCCGTCTATCACCCTCCTTCCGACATTTCCTATAACTAACCACTCTTTCTCATCACTTTCCCCTATGTAACCCCCTGCGCAATAGTGGTAGTGGAATGCTTTGCTTGGGGCAATATGATTATAAAAAAAAAAATTTCTATCCTATTATAATGTGAATATAAAATGGGGGATCAATTCTACAATACAATCAATATATAAACTGATCTCTCACTTTATGACAAATCTTTTTTTTTTAACCACTTCCTAACACCCCCGCTATAACCTGTCACTCTTTCTCATCACTTTCCCCTATGTAACCCCCTCCCTGTGCAACAGTGGCAGTGGAATGCCTTTGCTTGGGGTGAAATGATTTAAAAAAATATTTATTATGTTTACTATTTGGCACACAATTATACCGAGGATGTGCATCGTGGTGCAGTAGATATTGGCTCGGAACGAGTAATCAAAGGCCAAGTTTGAATTCCAGTTAAATTCACTTATGTACAAATACCTTTGAGAAAGACATTTATCCGTTGCTTCCCCTTCCAGCTATGGGTTAAATAGCAGAACAGATTGGGTTCTATAGCTTTGACTGGCAACCAGTCTACCACAGAAAGAAATAGCAACCAACTGCAGGAAAATCTTCTGCACAGTCAGTCATGTCTCTTTCGAGACATGATCGCCCAAAGCGTGTATCACATATGGCACTTAACAGACTGACTGAATATAATAGTTGAAAACATGATTATGGCTGCTACTTGGCATAAAGTGGGGGATCATTTTATATTGCTATGAAGTAATAAACTGATCCCCTTCTTATTACTACTTAATAATATAATACATCTCTTCCCCCTCTAAATATGAGTCAAATAACAGGAATGATTGGGTTCTATAGCCTTGATTAGCAACCAGTCTTCCGCAGAAAGTAATGACAACCTACTGTGGGATAATCTTCTGCCCAGTCATTCATGTCACTTTCGAGACATGATCGTCTAAAGTGTGTATCACGTATGGCACTTAAATTATTGATTGAATATAATAGTTGGAACCACGATTAAGCCTTCTACTGGGCATATAGTGGGGGATCAGTATTATATTGATATGAAGTAATGAACTGATCCCCCACTAATTACTACTTAATAATATAATACATTTCTTCTCCCTCTAGCTATGAGTCAAATAACAGGACACATTGGGTTCTATAGCCTTGGTTAGCAACCAGTCTATTGCAGAAAGCAATGGCAACTTACTGCAGATTAATAATATTCTGCCCAATCAGTCATGTTTCTTTTGAGACATGATCACCCAAGCATGTATCGTGTATTGCTTTTAAAAAGCAAGAAGTGTAATATGATGCAGTGGATATCGGCTTAATACAAGAAATTGCAGAGCTATATTCAAGTTTCAGTTAAATTCATTGTATTCACTTACATGTAAAAACCCTTGGGAAAATTATTCATCTCTCTTTCCTCCAACTATGGGTTAAATAACAGGATAGATTGAGTGGATTTTCAGATTTGTTTATTATTTTTACAATTTGGTACACAACTATACCAAGGATGTGCGTGGGTGGTGCAGTGGATATTGGCTCAGATCGAGAAATTAGAGAGCCGAGTTTGAATTCCAGTTCCATTTACTTATGCGCAAATGCCCTTCTCCCTCCAGCTATGGGTTAAATAGTAGCACAGATTGGGTTCTATAGCAATCAGTCTACCCCAGAAAGTAATTGCAACCTACTGTGGGAAAAAATCTTCTGCACAGTCAGTCATGACGCTTTTGAGACATGATTGCCCAAGCATTTATTATGTACGGCACTTAACTGATTGACTGAATATAATAGTTTAAAAACATGATTAAGGTTTTGACTGGGCATAAAGTGGGGGATCCGTTTTATATCGTTATGAAGTAATAAACTGATCCCCCACTAATTTTACTTAATAATATTACACATCCCACTCTAGCTACGAGTCAAATAACAGGACAGATTGGGTTCTATATCCTTGGCTGGCAACAAGTCTACCCCAGAAAGTAATTGCGACCTACTGTAGGAAGAAATCTGCCCAGTCAGTCATGTCTCTTTTGAGACATGATTGTCCAAGCGTGTATCACATATAGCACTTAAATGATTGACACTACTGTACTGTATAAATATTTAGAAATAAATTTGAAATGTTATAAAAAGTTTAAATGTGCCATTAAATGTGACTATTTGAAAGTAGTTGACACAAATCCATTTCATGTATAGAATACCTGAAATAGTAGTCAGGTACAAATTATCAATTAGCAACCAGCTAATTAGCAATGAAATTCAGTTATTAATTCAGGAGTGGCTGTATTTAAAATTAAATTTTCTTGTATAACTAATAAACATACTGTGAATAAAAATTGAATCAATAAGTCTGTAGCTTGATACATTATTATCTGAATTTTTTTTTTTTAATTTTCCCAACATCATGTTCATTCAGCAAAAATGGCCCACAAGAAGACAAGGTGTCAAAAGGACAGTTTTTTTCTCATGATACCATTTTTTTGACAACCTTCAACAATGTTTGTTTTAAAAAAGCAGTGATTAGAATTGAATTAAACCTAAACATAAAAGTGAATTCATACATTTTCTTTATTCTTGAGAGTTTAAAATAAAAATAATAAATGCTATTTATTTCTTAGATCATTTATTTGAATGATTGGCAAAATATCGATTCATTGCCAATTGATTCAAACTTTATCAGATGGTAAATAAAGATTTATTTGTAGTTGATTCAAACATTTTAATAATTTAGTAAATGTTAATAAATTTATGAATAAAAAATTTGTTTTCATATTTATTTCCTTATAAATCAATTAAATGATAAATATTATATTCTAATTGTGTTAGATTTTTAGAACGTTGTAAATATAAAATTATTTACATTATTTGAACTATTGTCTTTATTACCATATTTAAAACATTTCAGCCATTAACACTCTGGTCTTCTTCAGGTGATTGGATTTTTGAATTGAACTCTTTATTTTGTTAACTAGAGGAGATTGTTCTAGTTCTAATGAAGGGTTCAGTTCAAAATTCCAATCTACTGAAGAAGGCCAGAGCATACAACTGCCGAAACATTGTGAATATGGCAACAAAGATGAGAACAACAGTTCAAACAATGATAAATTTATTCTTGTAAATAAACAATTTAATAAACTGTTTATTTTTTTCTTGTCAGTTCTCAAGAACAAAAAAAAGTATAAATTTACTTTCATTATATGTTTAGGTTTCATTATGATTCCTATCATCACTTAAACTAATAAACAGTGGCAATTGTGAAACTCTGAAAGTGGATGGGGGCACATAGGAATAAAGTTTTTTCTAGTAAGGAGGGGGGGCAAACTCGAGCAACGTCTTCATTTTCATACGACGCAACTATCGTATACACAACTTAGGAATGAGTGAGTATAAGTATGTTACTCACTAAATTAAACAAAATAACTTTTTGTTCATAGTGCTGGGGTTCTAATCTATTCTTGTCCTCTTTTCCACTCTCAAGCTGTTGGAACACAAGAGAGGTTAATTTCAATGTTACTTCACTAAATTAAACGGAATAACTTTTCATTCATAGTAGTGGAGTTCTGATCTATTCTTGTCCTCTTTTCCACTCTCAAGCTGTTGGAACACAAGAGAGGTTAATTTCAATGTTACTTCACTAAATTAAACGGAATAACTTTTCATTCATAGTAGTGGAGTTCTGATCTATTCTTGTCCTCTTTTCCACTCTCAAGCTGTTGGAACACAAGAGAGGTTAATTTCAATGTTACTTCACTAAATTAAACGGAATAACTTTTCATTCATAGTAGTGGAGTTCTGATCTATTCTTGTCCTCTTTTCCACTCTCAAGCTGTTGGAACACAAGAGGAGGTTAATTTCAATGTTACTTCACTAAATTAAACGGAATAACTTTTCATTCATAGTAGTGGAGTTCTGATCTATTCTTGCTCTCTTTTCCACTTTCAATGCTGTTGGAAAACAAGAGGTTAATTTCAATGTTACTTCACTAAATTAAACGGAATAACTTTTCATTCATAGTAGTGGAGTTCTGATCTATTCTTGTCCTCTTTCCACTCTCAAGCTGTTGGAACACAAGAGAGGTTAATTTCAATGTTACTTCACTAAATTAAACGGAATAACTTTTCATTCATAGTAGTGGAGTTCTGATCTATTCTTGTCCTCTTTTCCACTCAAGCTGTTGGAACACAAGAGAGGTTAATTTCAATGTTACTTCACTAAATTAAACGGAATAACGTTTCATTCATAGTAGTGGAGTTCTAATCTATTCTTGTCCTCTTTTCCACTCTCAAGCTGTTGGAACACAAGAGAGGTTAATTTCAATGTTACTTCACTAAATTAAACGGAATAACGTTTCATTCATAGTAGTGGAGTTCTAATCTATTCTTGTCCTCTTTTCCACTCTCAAGCTGTTGGAACACAAGAGAGGTTAATTTCAATGTTACTTCACTAAATTAAACGGAATAACTTTTCATTCATAGTAGTAGAGTTCTAATCTATTCTTGCCCTCTTTTCCACTCTCAAGCTGTTGGAACACAAGAGAAGTTAATTTCAATGTTACTTCACTAAATTAAACGGAATAACGTTTCATTCATAGTAGTGGAGTTCTAATCTATTCTTGTCCTCTTTTCCACTCTCAAGCTGTTGGAACACAAGAGAGGTTAATTTCAATGTTACTTCACTAAATTAAACGGAATAACGTTTCATTCATAGTAGTGGAGTTCTAATCTATTCTTGTCCTCTTTTCCACTCTCAAGCTGTTGGAACACAAGAGAGGTTAATTTCAATGTTACTTCACTAAATTAAACGGAATAACGTTTCATTCATAGTAGTGGAGTTCTAATCTATTCTTGTCCTCTTTTCCACTCTCAAGCTGTTGGAACACAAGAGAGGTTAATTTCAATGTTACTTCACTAAATTAAACGGAATAACTTTTCATTCATAGTAGTAGAGTTCTAATCTATTCTTGCCCTCTTTTCCACTCTCAAGCTGTTGGAACACAAGAGAAGTTAATTTCAATGTTACTTCACTAAATTAAACGGAATAACGTTTCATTCATAGTAGTGGAGTTCTAATCTATTCTTGTCCTCTTTTCCACTCTCAAGCTGTTGGAACACAAGAGAGGTTAATTTCAATGTTACTTCACTAAATTAAACGGAATAACGTTTCATTCATAGTAGTGGAGTTCTAATCTATTCTTGTCCTCTTTTCCACTCTCAAGCTGTTGGAACACAAGAGAGGTTAATTTCAATGTTACTTCACTAAATTAAACGGAATAACGTTTCATTCATAGTAGTGGAGTTCTAATCTATTCTTGTCCTCTTTTCCACTCTCAAGCTGTTGGAACACAAGAGAGGTTAATTTCAATGTTACTTCACTAAATTAAACGGAATAACTTTTCATTCATAGTAGTAGAGTTCTAATCTATTCTTGCCCTCTTTTCCACTCTCAAGCTGTTGGAACACAAGAGAAGTTAATTTCAAAACAAAGTCAAGGGGTTAATTCTAACATCAATACTAGCAGAACAATGCGATTTGTCTGTTCTGATTTTTTTCTCCTACAAAACTTTTTTGAAGCACAAAAAATAAATGTGAATAAAAAAATATTGGGGACATTATTTCTATTTAACGTCTTCCTTCAGATATGAAAATATGACTATTAAGTCTCTTTCCCTCCCTAACAACATGTCTGTTTCTATCTATCTGGTTGTTTTATTTTGTTTGTTTTTCTTTCAAACTGGGTCTCTGTATGTGTCTTTAAAAAACTAGATGAAAAAGAAAATGCAGAGGGAAAAGTGCTGATGATCAAACCTTATCAAAATTAGAAAGTTTTTCTGGTTAGCTGCTACTGATGTTCATCTTGAGGATCTTGACAAAATCTAAAGAAGGATCTGCAATATTATCAATCCTAACTTGGCATCTCGACTTCAGTCACTATCTCACCAGCTTCCCTCTGTCTTTTTTACAAATATTTTCATGGCAACTGTTCTGACAAGCTTTCTTCTCTGGTGTCCCAAAAACATGAATTCAAGCCTGCTACTAGATTGGCATTTAGGTCCCAACCCTTTAATGTTGAAATAGTTAAATATAACCACCACTTCTACTCCATCAGGCTGATAAGTTTCATAAATTTTTTTAACCTTATAGAAGTGGGAAGGATCAACAGAGGGGCTAGTCAAACTTCTAGGAGCCCTTGGCTCCCATCTCTTCTCCCCTCAAATTGTCACTACCAATAAACATTGTGAGGAGTGAAGGTAGTTAAAAAGCAATGTCATGGGGAAAGAAATGTCCATCCTATTGTGAGTGTGTTTATACAAGTTTGTTGTTCATTTGTATATTTTTCATCATTAAGCTATGGATTTATTGATGCACTTATATGTATATCTGTACAAGTATTGATCAATAAATCTATAGCCAGGCAAGTACTTATTAACTGTATTTTGAGCCGAGATTTTCACTGTATAATATCCAATGTATATTATTAATATTCATTACTGAACTACCGATTTTGAAGTGAGATAATGTTAAACAAAATATTTATCTTGTAAAACAAATATCCTTTCTATCTGAATTTCTGGGATAAGGAATTCGTATTATTTACGCTAATCTGACTATTGTTTTCATCTTTCGGCTGTTTTGCTGTCTAGCCTTCATCAGGTATATATCAATCCAGGAAACCTACAGGGAATTTCAATCCCAATTCTTTATTTCAGCATTTCCTTGTTTCAGGGGAAACAGTCAGTAAAAATTGATCAGTACTTAAAATAAGAACTAGATAATATATCTCAAAATATGAACAGTGAGCTGTCTACCCCCATAGATTTTAAATAACGACAGGACAAAATATCAGCCGCTTATCCCAAAAATGGACAGAATCTCAGTCTCATATTAAAATTGCTCTCCTTTGACCACCATAGAGAAATTTTCCTGCCAGCCATCAGCATGGATGATGCTAACCTCCTGGAGAGCAACACACTGCGTCTGTTTGGCCTCACATTTTTAACTGACCTGAAGGCGAATGAATATATCAGATGTATAGTTGCATCTACTTCTAGGAATATTGGGTCTCTTTGTTGGGTCAGAAAGTTTTTCTGGTTAGGTGCTCCCACTATCCATCTTGAGGATCTTAATAAAATCTAAAGACGGATCTGCAATATTATCAATCCTGACTTGGCATCTCGACTTCAGTCACTATCTCACCAGCTTCCCTCTCTCTTTTTTTACAAATATTTTCATGGCAACTGCTCTGACAAGCTTTCTTCCCTGGTGTCCAAAAAATGTGAATTCAAGCATACTACTAGATTGGCATCTAGGTCCCACCCTTTTACCATTGAAATAGTTAAATGTAACCACCACTTCTGCTCCATCAGCTTCTTTTCTCACACTTCCACCTGTGGAACACCCTCCCATTTACTTGCTTCCTTGATAGATATAATATCCAAAAATATAAATGCAACATCAATTATCCTCTTTTATCTTCTTGAATATTGTTCGTCTTTTATCCTTTTTTTCAATAGCCAGTCCTTTTTTCTCACTAAAACCTACTGTAGACTAGTGGCAGTCCCACCTTGCTTGAGGTGAAATGATAAAAATTTTTTTAAATATATAAAAAGAAACTACTTTTAACATTAAAATTCAAGGAACTTTTAATTAAATAAAAATTTAGGTTAAATTAGGACATGAATGCATTGCAAAAATTATTTTTCTCTCTTAATTTGGCACAATCTATCTTCGTACACGATCTATGTTGTTTGGTTACATTTGGTAGCAAACCTTAGAAAAGCCCCTTTTGTAGCTTTCTTCAAATTCTCACATTATGGGATACTAGGATTTCCTGATTATGAAGTACACTACCGGCCATAATTATTAAGTGTTTTAAAAAAATTATATATTGGCTTGGAATCGGTTGTCTCTCAATGACGTGGCCTTCATATGGGGCCTGGTGAATTTGCCAGGTTGTGAACACTGTGACCTTGGTTTAAAGGAGATGCCTGCACACACCTTCTACCATTGTTCTCGGGTTTGCCCTCTATGGGACCGTGTCGGCAAGTTTGCTCAAATCGCGCTGCATGAGCTTGTGCTAATAGATTGTGCATATGCCTGTGACAATGTGTTGCTCCTGTTTTCGGGAGTGACGTGAATGGTGTTTCTGTCACTGCTGCCCATGGCTCAAATGGTGATATGGACGACGCAACTGGAGGTAGTGTGTGGGACTAGCCTTGATTTTCTCTTTTAGACTAGTCACATCAGGCTGGAATCCTTCCCTGGTTAAGGTAGTTCCTTTTTGTGTACCTAGTTAATGGGAATGAATGTGACTCCTAGCCTGTCCCCCGGCATTGTCTTTTGTTATGATCCAGGTCGAGATTCCCAATTTCCCCAGTTTTTATTTTTTGTCCCATTTTATCTCGTCTGGGTCAAGATTATATTCTCCCTATCCATTTTATTTTCTCCTCTCCACTCCCTGCAGAAAGAGTGCCTCTTGATTTTGTCCTATGGGCAGAAAACAGTGGCCTCTTTGTTTTGTGGGTTGGTTGGGTCTAACTAACATCATGATTTCTGTTTGTATCTTTTGTTTAAAAAATTTTTTGTTTAGGGAATTTATGTCATGCCCCTCCCCACATATCATTTCATGATATATTTTTAAATATATTTTTGTATCTATTATTCACAATAAAATTTTTATACTCTTTGGGATTTTTTTAGGTCCCTGGTATGTTTGAGGTATTTTGGTGTATGAAGGATTGAATGATGATGGACATGTTCGTGTGGTGGATGAGAAAATTGTAAAGTATGTTTGGGTCGTGAGTCGGATTAGCTAGGTAAAGGATAGGTACTGAAGACCAACAGGAGTTTTTGCCCCCCCACCCAAATCGGCCTTGTGCCACAATTGTATTTTTCATACAATAAATATTGAGAAGTAGGAGTTCTTTAGAATTCTATTGGAGTTCAGTTGAGTTACTAGGCAGGTGATATTAGTCAGCAGTTAGCCGAATACTAAGGAGTCAGGTTTCAGTGGAAGATTACGAAGTTCCTAACATTTTGGGTGCGTTAAGTTGATTAGCAACCGACATAGCACGATTATAACCTTCAGTGCGAAAACCACTCCACAACAGTTGGTTACCTGGATTGATATATGCCGACTGAAACATTATGACAACTACAATAATGATAGGGACAATAATCTGAATGTAAATAATGTTTTCTTTATCATTGGTTTTCTGACTTATCGATGTCTGTACATGTGAAATTTTTATACAAACCAAATTTTTATAATTGTCACAGATTTTTACTGCATTATTTTTGTCATTAAAATGAACTGTAATATTGTCTTAAAGGTGCTGCCAATTGATTTCAACATTTTTATAGTTCTCGCTCGATCACCGAAGTTAAGCAACGTTGAGCCTGGTCAGTATATAGATGGGTAACCGCTTGAGAATACCAGGTGCTGTAAGCGTTTAGTGACAGATGTGCATTGTGGTGCAGTGGATATCGGCTCAGAAAGAGAAATCGGTGAGCCGAGTTCAAATTCCAGTTGAATACCCTGCATTTACTTAAGCGATGGTACCCTTGGGAAAGGAATTAATCCGTCCCTTCCCTCCAGTTATGGGTTAAATAACAGAGTAGGACTTGGGGACAAAAACAAATCCAAATGAATCTTGATACTCGAAAAAAAAAAAAGCATTACTAGACACAAAAACTTATATAAAAAAAAAACAACAATAAATTGTTGAAAGAAAAAGGTATTACCAGCAATAAATAAATAAAATTTAGTTGGCAATAAATGACCCACCGAGGTGTTGATATGCCATAAAACAAAAACAACCAAACAATTTTTTTATAATAAACTTCCAAAAGAAATTTTGGCAAACATGGTTGGTTGGTTGGCACCACAATGCACATCCGTCACTATGCACTTACAGCACTTGGTATTCCCAAGCGGTCACCCATCTAAGTACTAACCAGGCTCAATGTTGCTTAACTTCGGTGATCGAGCAAGAACCGGTGTATTCAACATGATAGGCCATATAAGCCTTGGCAAACATGGACATTCATGCCCACAAAAAAAATGGAGTGTCAAGAGAATGATTGTTCCCATGATACCACTTTTATTTTACCTACCTTCACTCGATGGCAAAGTTCATTGTTTCAAAAACGATGAATTTATTAAAACATTTTTAAACCTATAATGAAAATGAATACATTTTTCTTTTTTGTTCTGGAGAATTTAAAACCAAATATTTATTAGATTGTTTATTCAAAAGAATAATTTTTATTTATTACATTCCAAAAACTTAACCAATTCAAACTTATGAAATGCAATATTTATTATTTACTAATTTATAAAGAAACTAGCAGTATGGCCCAGCGTTGCTCGGGTGTAATGAAAGTTTTAAAACTAGTCCATGGTCCTGGAGCTCAGACTCTTTGGACGTTGGCACGAAAGACTAAAAAAAGCAATAGTTGTTTCCAGTTAAAGTGAAACCGTAGACTGAAAGAAAAATGAATGGATGTAAGTCAATTTTTGATTTTCTGGTATCGATATCAAATAAGTTTTTTTTTTGTCATAAACTGAATTTTGAAGGCTAAATAAGTCCTCTGAGTAAATGGTATCATGGCTGAGACTAAGAAATACAATTATACCTACTTAGAGCCAAACCCGAAGCAAAAACTAAAATAAAAGGGCTGAAAAAATACAGACATACAGGCAGATAAACAGACACCCACACACACACAAACATCTTGCCTTTTATCTATATATATATATATATATATATTATCGATTTTCTGCACTATTGTAAGAACTGCAACCTTGAAACTTCTGAATATCGTTTCTTATGTCTTTGTCTATGAGTGTATCAAATTTGATTAAAATCGGACCACTCCTTCTATAACCCGATTTTTTTGATTATCGATATTTATTGGGGGTACCTTGACACAAAACCTAGCTAAGAACACTCGCAGACGCTTATAGTACAACTGTGTAAATTTTCAAAAAAATCGATTCAGCCGTTTCTGAGTCTATAGGTAATGGACACACACACACACACACACACACACACACACACACACACACACACACACAGTTCCATTTATAAATATGTTTAGATTTAGATTCGTAAACTCTTATTTACTATTTTAGAAAATTCCAATCAATTGGCAATTCACTGATAATTTGCCAGCCATTCCAATAAATAATATAAATATTGTTTATTATTTTTGTTTTAAATTCTGGAGAACAAAAAATGTATCAATTCATTTTCATAGGTTTAGGTTTTATTAAAATTTTTACTATTCCTTTTTAAAACAATGAATATTGCTAAGGAGTAAAGGTACTTAAAATAATAGCAGTGTCAAGGAAAAGGCTGTGCTTTCGACAAAATGTTGTTTTTTTTTTTGTGGACATGATGGTCCAAGATTACCATATTCAGTGTTTTAGAAAAAATGTTGGCATATGATAATTGTATCATACTGGTTATGATATCATCGTCAACATAATTCTTATCGAGTGAGGTTGTCGTGTACCTGACCACCTGACAACATAACTGTATTCATATATTTTTAAACATTTACTAAATTATTAAAATATAATCCTTATTTACAATTTTATAAAGTTTTAATCAATTGGCAATGAGTCGATATTTTGCCAATCATTCAAATAAATAATCTAAGAAATAGATAATGTTTATTAATGTTTGTTCTCAAGAACAAACAAAATGTATGAATTCACTTTCATCATATATGTAGGTTTTATTACAATTCTACTCATTGGAGTCCTGGGCATGACAGTAAACTGCATCTGGCAGCAAGACCTCTGATTGGGAGGTTGTGAGGAGCATGGAACCACCTCTTAATTGCTGTTATTCCCAGGTCCACCCTCCCTGACTGGGAGTGGTAGCACCTGTTATGGTCCCAGCTATAGGCAAATAGTTAACCCCCAAACTGGGGTCAAAACATTATGAAATTATAAAATATAAGTTTAAAAAGTTTACAGAAATATATCCATAAAAATAGACTTTTATAGAAAATATACATTTTTGAAGGGAAAATAATACCAACAACATATTTTTTAAGAAAAAATTATTACCACAACACATTTTTGAAGGGAAAAATTATTCTCATCAAAACATTTTTGAATACAAAAGAAAACGTTTTCAGTTTTCTAAAATAAAAAGGAATAAAAACTTTTTGGCATTAAATAACCTGCAGAGGTTGATATGCCATCAAACAAAACTCAAACTCTAATCATTGCCTTTTAAAACAATAAACAATGCCGAGGAGTGAAGGTAGTTAAAAAATTGGTCTTTTCAACACTCCATTTTCTTACAGGCATGAAAGCCCACATTTGCCAAAAAATCATTACCTGAACCATTAATCACTGGTTTTGTAAATAAAACTCCCACAAAAGCCAAATGTCACCATTTTTCTATAATGGGAATAACTATCTTTTTGATATTCCATTTTTTTTGCAGGCGCAAATGTCCATGTTTACCAAAATTTCCGTTAATCAAATCCTAAAAAAACAGGGTTTTTAGTGTCATTATTTTACTGATTTAGTTAACTTTCTTTTAAAATTTTCTGTATTTTTAAATATTATTAAAAATGCAAAATATCCTTTATAAAATCACAAACATTTACCAAGAATTATCACTTAGCAGTCATTTTGTTTTGAAATTGAATAAAAATTGATGATTGTTTTTGGTTGTTTTTCTTTTTGTTTTCTTTACTTTAGCTGGGATATTAATATCACTTTCAAAATTAATATTTTTAAAATGGCTGGTTTTTAACATTATTTTTAAAGTTGCTGAGAATTTATTTCCAAAACTATTGTTTTTAAAATTAAAATTATTTAAAAAATAGCTTGGTAATTTATATTTCAAAATTTATATTTTAGAAATAAACATTTTTTTTACAAAATTAATATTTATAAAATTGCTGGGAATGTTAATTATTTTTTAAAATAATTCTTTTAAACCTAATATTTTTTATAATAGCTTGAAATTAATGTTATTTTTAAAATTAATATCATTATTAAAATGAATATTATTTTTAAAATAGCTAAGAATTAATATTTAAAAATTAATATTTTTTAAATTAATACTTTTTTAAAAAATAGCTAGGAAATTATATTACTTTGAAAATTGATATTACAAAATATCATTTTCAAAAACAAAATATATATAATTTTTAATTTTTCAAAAATATTTGATACTCAAAATGAGAAAAATCTTTCAATTGTAATTGTAGCCGGCTTCAAGTTTTTTTTTTCAACAACAGTCAATTTTAGGGGATACATGTGCTTGAGTTAACATTCAGGTTTTTTTTTTATTTTCTTAATGAAATTAATATCAACCAGCCTAGATTGTCCTACTCAAGGAAAATGTGATTCCTGACAGAAAATGAACCTAAATCCCCCTTTTTCATCAAGGAAACCACTCTGTTCTCAATTTAACCATGGGAAGCCATTATGATAAGGCAAAATTTTATTACCTAGTTAAGGAATACACATCTTTTATTAGTATTTTTTGGATAATAAATTAAATCAACTTTCTTCACTTTTACAAAAATTCACAATGATGTGTGAAATCCTGGTTTTCCCAAACAGAAAAAGGACTGACCATCTGCTTAAAGAAAAAGTCAAACCCAGATTTTGCAAGTAGGCGTTAAAATGATTTTTGACCAATGTGAGCACTTGTAAGACTAAATTCAAAAGGACTATATAAATGACCTGCATCAGTCAAGAGTCAGAGATGGGAGCTAAAATGTGAAGAAGAGAAGTTTCAGGTCAACTGGACATTGTCCTCTTTCTCTTTCTCCTTGTCTCTTTCAACAATTACTTCTACAAACATTTTGTACAAACTCTTGATACATTTAACTTTCTCATTGAACATTAATTTCTAGAAATTCTTGTTATTCCTCCTTTAATAAATTTCTAACATACAAAATGTATATTTTATTATTCCACTCTTCTACACTGATCCACACGTTCCAACCGACAACCAAATCTCTGATGATAATTCTGCATCTAAACTTGTAGAAAGTTCGCTTATGTCTGACACAAGGTCGAATCAAAGAAACATTAACAAGCTCCCCACTCAACACTGGTAACTCCCAATGTACAAAGAATACACACCCCTACGCTACAGCTTCTTCATATCTACATTTGTAATTTTTATTTTTATGTTGAAGACATGAACACGGTAATTTTTCAATGAATATTTGTAATTTAACATCAGTTATTTTTTGTAGAAATATTATTTTTAGTAAGTACAGATGTTAGAGTTGACATCTCTGCATTTTATTTTTTAAACTGCCTAGATTGAGAAGTTGCAATAAAGAAGAACATGTTCCCTGATAGAAATCAAGACCTATATTTTCTTTTTCCATCAGGGAAGCTACTTCTATTGCAGAAGCATACTTCAACTCCAACACGCGTACCTACTAAAAATAACATTTGTTGTAAGAAATAATGTTGGCTTATTAAAATCCGTTTTCAAATAATCCACTTCAATCCATTGGCTCCAATCTTGACTGGAATAATTGCAAAATGCTTCCCCACTCTCCCCAAACTTATTGACAAAACATTGCATGCTGAGATTTCTTCCTAGATAATAAGACAGGCAACTTCTTGGTCTCATCTGAAACATTTCTGTTTTTTCTTGTCATGAAGTCAGAAACCTGTAATTGACCAAAGCGTGTCAATACCAATTCTCAGTTTGTGAACTTTTTGCCTTATTTCTGTTGCTTTGCCTAATTACTCTTGCCTTTGTAAACCCCCCCCCCAGATGAAAGGTCCGAACAATTTCTTCAGTGGCCGTTCCCCACACTGTGATGTTGCCAGGAGTTGGTTGAAAAAGTCGAAGTCTCAAGCTGGGGGTACAAGATAAACTATTGAAGGAACGAACTTCCACAACTTAGATAAGTTTAATCGATGCTTTATTTTGTTCAGAGTTAGTCTTGCAGTTGGGGCAGGTGATGTGACACTCAGCCCTAACTCTAATTAATGGAGATCAAATGCCGAACCGACTGACTCAAGATGAACGGAGTTTTCCTTCTTCAGTGTGCCTGACACAAGTAGCTACTTCAAGCACATGCCTGGCTGAACTGATCAGCTCAGAAAAATCACTTGTATTTATATTGAAATAATCAGAAGTCCACTAGACCACCGGCTTAAAACAAAAGATAAGCATTGGTGACTGTAAGTTCGAAAATTTCAAGGTACTTAAATTTTGCTTCCTTTGATGCATAAACATCTCGAAGACATCCCCCCCATCTGCACTCAGCCTCCAACAATGTATTTTCCAGGATTTTTTAATCTTTTTATCTTAATAAAGCTTCTTGTGAAGGCTGTAAGATGTTTTTATAGCCCTGACACTTTGTAACCAGGTGTTTTTTATTGCCTGGAGAAAGGGAAAATTCTATTATCTTTTCTTTATTTTCTTAATGTGTGGTCAAGATACAGTAAAGACAGTTTTTGACCTGGTCACCTAAAATCTATTTCCTAAACGTTTATCTTTTATCACATCAAATCACTTAGTCAAATATTTTATTGGAGAATTGGTTGGATTTAACAGTAATCTGATGCCCTTTTCTCTTCCACAAATTTATAAAAGAAAAAGCGTTTATTTTTTCCTTTGCTTTTTCACTTAGTACTTTTGTTATCACATGTTTTTAAACTATTTTTTTATTCTTAACCATTTTCTATTCTTAACCTATTATAATAAAATACATATTTTACAAATCCACCTTAATATACGCCTAGTTATCGTCTCACCTTACCTTGCCTTTCATATATTGCTTCCTTACTTAATATTATTTTTATCGCTGTTCTTTTCTTTCTGTTATTGTTTATTGCAAACTTTGTCAATTCTGTTTGCTGGGCATTTCTGCCAATTATATTTAACCTCGGCCAATTCCTCTACACAAAACTTGAACACTAGACCAGAAATAGATAATGACTTCAACTAGCTTGTTATAATCTGTAAATAAGATCTGATTTCTGCGCTCATCTGATTCCACTCTCTCTCTCTCTCTCTCTCTCTCAACTGTAAATCACACATATACCATAAATGCACACACACACACACACACACACACACACACACACACACACACACACATGCCCTAACACATTTATACACAGTAAAGTAACACAAACACACAGTAAAATTAATGACAGCAGCAACAGCCAGGAATGGCCATTCCTTGAAAGGCACGGACTCACTCAGACAGACACACGCTCCTCTGCTATTCTGAAGATGAGATTTTGATCTCAAAATATTAATGTATAATAAATAGGTAATCCCCAAAAACTTCTTTACCTTCCTTTATTTTACTAAACGCACTGTGACAGCCTTTAAGACCTAACCATATATATAAAATTGTTGCTTCAATTTACAAATAGATTTTCTTGTTTTGTCAGTCAGTTAAGTGCCATACATGATACACAATTTGGGTGATCATGTCTCGAAAGAGACATGACTGACTGGGCAACAGATTATCAAATTAATCTGTTTCTACACACATACACTTATATATAACGGATAACCCACTATAGCAGTACACTTTATCTTTGAACATTTATACAGTTAAAATTTCACTTCCTACAAATTGACGTTATTTTGTTACGTAAATAAATTTCCACTTCAACATACAAACAAAACACTTTTATTCTTTCAACCTTCTGATAATATCTTAACGTGTGAGGAGTTTGGTTAAGTTTGGCACAAGGGCAATTTAATAAACATGCTCGAGCTCTCTACTTCAGAACTACTTTGTGCTGAAAGAATAGTTGATATGGTCAAAAAGTCAGTGATAAAAAAAAAACTCATTCCAATCAATTTATATTAATTTTGGAATACAGTAAATTATTTTGCTTATTGAAATATTAATTAAATGTATTTAAAACTGAAATAAATCTTCAAGAAAGATTATTTATTTCAAAAAAATTAATTATCGCTTTTCTTTACCTATCCAATTGCATAGACGAACCTTAATTTTAGAAGCCAGCTATATTGACCATGCGAAGATTCTAGATGAGTACAGAGAATAATTAAAATTTTAAGATTAATATTTAAAACAGTTGAATTCCTTGCATTCACTTATGCGCAATTACCCTTGAGAAAGGTATTAATCTGTCTCTTCCCTCCAGTTATGGGTTAAATAACAGGACAGATTACGTTCTCTAGCCTTGGCTGACAACCAGCCTATCGCAGAAAGTAATGGCAACCTACTGCGGGATGATCTTCTGCCCAGTCAGTCATGTCTCTTTCGAGACATGATCACCTAAAACGTGTATCACGTATGGCACTTAACTGACTGACTGAATATAATAGTTGAAAACATGATTAAAGCTTCTACTGGACATAAAGTGGGTGATTAGTTTTATATTGTTATGAAGTAATAAACTGATACCCCACTCATTACTACTTAATAATATAAATACATCTCTTCCCCCTCCAGCTGTGAGTCAAATAACACGATGGATTGGATTTTATAGACTTGGCTGGCAACCAGTCTACCACAGAAAGCAATGGTAAACTACTACGGGATAATCTTCTGCCCAGTCAGAATCATGTCTCTTTCGAGACATGATCGCCCAATTTGTGTATGACGTATGGCATTTTAACTGACTGACGGATTTAAAACAAATATATAATTTATGCGGTCTTTTTAAAAATTGCACACCCTCAATTGTATTAAATTTATTTAACTGAAGAAAACTGATGAAAGTTGATGTTTTAAATTAAAACATCAACTTTAATTAAAACTTTTAATTAAAGTTAGTATTGTTGAATTTTAAAACTAACAAACAGTTAATTGTTAGTTTTGAATTTTAAAACTAACAGTTATTAACCAGTCTTCCATATTCCGGATCACTTAAGAAATAAAAAAAATAAAGTCTTTTTTTTTTTTTTTTTTTTTGTTATCTGGTCGTATTTCCCCTTTTTTGGGTTTTTTTTTTTTTTTGTTATCTGGTCGTATTTCCCCTTTTTTGGGTTTTTTTTTTTTCACAGAATATTTAGCAAAAAATAAATTAAATTATGAAATTCTAAAAAAAATAAACCAAGGGAGATAACTCTATTTCCAGCTATTTATAGCTTAGGGGAATTCCAAATTTTTACGTCCATGACCGTTAATACCACGTAAGTGTTCTTTTTTAATTCCTTTCTGACGAAGACAAAAAAACTTTATTATCAATTCTTTAAAATTGTCTTGATTACGAAAATCTCTTTTATTTGTACTTAGTCGTACCAGTAGAATCTGTATTATTAACATTTCATTTAATTTTAACAATAATTTTCTACTTTGTTTTTTTTTGTCAGTAAAAATTTGGGCCTACTTGTACGACCGCAAACCCCTGTATTTTATTTTGCTTTTCATTTTTCCTATTTTTTCAGTTTATTCTTATCAATTAGACTTTAACAAAAATATCTGGAAAAAATTCAATATTTAAAGATTTTTAGGAGGTGCTCAGTTTTTCATACAACGTTCTAGTAAATTGATCCCCATATTGGAAACACTCGCAAACAATTAGAGGGGGGTGCTGGTCGTACATGTCCGCCAAAAATCGTATTCCTTTGTTTGATGGTTAAAGAAAAGAGTTTTAAAAAATAGGTCAACATTCAACAATAAATTTTACGTACATGTCCGCCCGAATGTTAAAGCACACTATTTTATTTTAAATTAGTTATTTCTTAATTATCTGTTCTCTTTTAAAGTGAATTTTATATTCGTGTAAAAGGGTCAGCATCCTCTGTCTTTCCCCATGTTGCTTAAAAAAACTGTTTAGCTCACCGCTTACTCTACCATGAGTGGCTCTTGTGTCTTGTACCGGGTGACCATCATTGTAAAAAAAAAAAAAAAAAAAAAAAAAAAAAATTCTAACTACAGTAAAAAAAGTTAAATGAATTCTAACAGACGTCCGTTTATTGTCCATTATTGAATATTTAAAAAAAAAAAGAAAAACCCGTAATGAGAATCGGCGTAAAAAAAAAAAAAAAAAAATCAGTAGCATTGACAAATGGTAAAAAAAAAAAAAAAGGAATGAATTAAATAAAGATTTTTGGTTAATAATTTTTAGAGAGAAGAGTAGAAGAGGTACCACCAAAATACGTTAAGTTTTTTTTTTTAGAAATAAAGTAAATAATCACTCCCCTCTATTTTAAAATATTTGCTAAAAAAAAAATCGAAATTTTTAGTACTTATTCATTAATGACTGAATTGCATAAGAATTTTTTTTTCTTTCTCAAAGTTTTCGACTAATAACTTAAAAAAAACTTTGTGGAAATAACGTTCTACGGAAGTTTCATCCCACCGCTCACTTTCGAAATCTCAAAGAGGAGGCCTTGACTTAATTCAAGGTGTGTTCGTCCAATTATCTTATATTTTTTTTTACTTAGTCATATAAAGAAAATTCTCTGATGAGTAAAAACAAAATTATGCAATACATTTTCTTAAGAAATATTGTTTATTATGAAATCCTATTTAAATTAAAGGAATTATTGGCAGACCTGAAGGAGACTACCACCGTAAAATTAAATTTCTTGTTTTTGACTTTTTACTCTTTCATCGCAGTCCTATCGGTTATTACATAAGGTTTCCGATTATCAAAAAACATTTGAAAAGATTTCAATATTTAAACAATTTAAAGTGGGGGTTTAGTTTCTCATACAACGTTACAGTAAATCGATCCTTAATTTTGGAACCACTCGAGTTGGGGTCGCTTTATTTATTTATTTTTTATTTTTTGATGGGGACGAGTTGTTGCTCTTCTTGTTTTTGCTTTTCTCAAGTTTTCTTCAGTTCTTACGATGGCATCTTCCTCAGAAACTCCAAGAATGGCTTTATTCAAAAATTTCGCAAAGGATTCAGTTGCTGAATATGAGCAAACAAAAAAGTTAATTGCACAGGATCGATTTATTATAAGGTTGTATGAAAAACTGATTCCCCCCATCAAATTGTCTAAATGTTGAAATTTTTACAGGTGAGGTTAATGTAGGATCAATTTAAGGATGTATGAAAAACTAAGCCCCCCCCTTAAACTGGTTTTTAATATTGAAATTTTTCCGAATGTTTTGTCAATCGGAAAGTATAGGGTGTAATCAATAAGACTGCACTGAAAAACGTAAAAAAAAAAAAATAAAAGCAATAAATTTAAAGGTGGTGATGGTCTCCTTCAGGTCCGCCAAATTATTAAACCACGAAGTAGGGTTTTTTGAAAGTATTTTTCCAAGCAAATCAGCTTCTTATTCAAACGTCATTGATTGGTTTGCACTTTGCAATATTGAATGAAATGTAGAGATTGTAAGTCTCACCCAAAAATGCTCGCAATAATTTCAACAATACGAAATGCTTCAGATTCAACAAAAAGGTTCTTCAAGTAAAAAAATTTCTTACCCTTTCAGGTGTCTGTCAAGCTATCAACTTGTCAACACCTTATAAACAGCTACTGTTGTGTTAAAAAATGCATTCCTGCGATATTTTCACAAGTAGATGTTAAACTGACTTTCTGACCAATGAAAGTGAATTGCAAGACTAAATGGACTTTCCAGTTCGAAAAATCTAATTACAATAAAAGGCTCTCGGCGCCAGTCAGATGGGAGCAGCAAGAAACACAAAACTAAAATGTAACTTAACTTCAAGTAGGCCCTTGTTCTCTTTCTCCTTCTTTCTCGTGTGCTGATTCATTCTACTTCTTCTCCATTAAAAGACATTCCTAGGAACAAACACTCATACATACTCTTTCAACAATTAGAATATATAACAGTACTATTTTTGTAACACTGAATTTTATTTTATCATTTAATGAATTAGAATTTTATCTTTACATTGCAAAATTGGAGTAGATAGACTAAACTATCGCCCGGTTCACACTCCACCCACGTCTATTGTACAGGTGTAGAGGCTCATCCCTTGTTCCCTGTTTAGGATGTGGTTTCCAGCTATCTCTCTTCTAATCTTTTCACTCTTACGTAGCCCCCTGCACATCAGTGGCGTTACCGCCTTGCTTGGGGTGATATGATTTAAAAAAAAAAAAATATTGATTAGCATTTATTTTTAGTTCGTCGTTTGTTTCCTTTTTACTGTCTACTTCCTTTTAGAATTAACTGCCTGTTTCTTGAGTTCTCTACTTGACATTTTGTCTGATATGGTTCAACAAGAAATACCTATGAAAATTTCAGTTTCCTATTTAAATTTTCTCACGAATTAAGCTAATGATTGAATAATCTCATGGTGAGTTCTACAACAGCAAAATATCCATAGAAATTTCTCTATCGCATTGTTAAATATTTGAGCTTAACAATTTTAACAAAATATTGCAATAATAATCATAAATATGAATGCTGGTCGTTATTTTAAGAAGTAAGGGGATACAAATGAAAAGATTTGAAATTATCTACTTTTTATCATTTCACCAAAATGGATGTTAAACACTTCTATCTTTTACTCTTTCTTTTTCTTACTGAAACCATGTTGGTCTCTGATATGTCTTTTCTGTCTTGTCACATGACCAAAATTGAATAGTCCATTATTTATGAGGAGGGGGTAATGTTTGTGCTAAGGGAGAGACAAGCAGGATTTTAATAAGTTCTTTCTTTATTGCAGTTGAACACCTCAAAGTGTATATAAGTCTAGTTCCATTAGGAAGTAACAATGATCAGCTGTTGAAAATTTTTATGACTTGTGGGCTTGTTTAAAAAATCCCAAGTGAATTGGGATGGTCTGACTCATTTTTTTTTTTTTTTTTTCCCATATGAATGGACCAGCCACTCTTTCTCCACCTCCAGCTGGTGTGTTCTTAAAGTCTCATAATCACTCTTATCACATTTGTTCATAGATTCAAACAGCAAAGATCCTTCTATTATTTAATTTCTTACCTCTCTGAACTTCAAGGATTTATGATTTACATATAAGGTAAGTAATATGTTTTTCTATCAGATTGTTGCTTTTTGTGTCAGCTTTCTTGGTTGAATACCCATAGCCATCACTTTTATAAATTTATTAATGTCATGTCCCTTCAGAACATAGGCAATGATAGCACTCCACACATTCCTTTTCTTTATTATCTTTGCCGTTGTTTCTTGAGAAAGATAGTGGAGTAGTTTCCCGTTGCTTTCTACACAGATTCCTTTTCTTTATTATCTGTGAATTGCCATTACTTCTTGGGAAAGATAGTGGAGTACTTTCCCGTTGTTTTCTACACAGATTCCTTTTCTTTATTATCTGTGAATTGCCATTACTTCTTGGGAAAGATAGTGGAGTACTTTCCCGTTGTTTTCTACACAGATTCCTTTTCTTTATTATCTGTGAATTGCCATTACTTCTTGGGAAAGATAGTGGAGTACTTTCCCGTTGTTTTCTACACAGATTCCTTTTCTTTATTATCTGTGAATTGCCATTACTTCTTGGGAAAGATAGTGGAGTACTTTCCCGTTGTTTTCTACACAGATTCCTTTTCTTTATTATCTGTGAATTGCCATTACTTCTTGGGAAAGATAGTGGAGTACTTTCCCGTTGTTTTCTACACAGATTCCTTGTCTTTATTATCTGTGAATTGCCATTACTTCTTGGGAAAGATAGTGGAGTACTTTCCCGTTGTTTTCTACACAGATTCCTTGTCTTTATTATCTGTGAATTGCCATTACTTCTTGGGAAAGATAGTGGAGTGGTTTCCCGTTGTTTTCTACACAGATTCCTTGTCTTTATTATCTGTGAATTGCCATTACTTCTTGGGAAAGATAGTGGAGTACTTTCCCGTTGTTTTCTACACAGATTCCTTTTCTTTATTATCTGTGAATTGCCATTACTTCTTGGGAAAGATAGTGGAGTACTTTCCCGTTGTTTTCTACACAGATTCCTTTTCTTTATTATCTGTGAATTGCCATTACTTCTTGGGAAAGATAGTGGAGTACTTTCCCGTTGTTTTCTACACAGATTCCTTTTCTTTATTATCTGTGAATTGCCATTACTTCTTGGGAAAGATAGTGGATGTTAAACTCAAACTCTACCTTCCCGGATTTATGTTTAAGCAATGCCAACATATAAATATAATTTCCTGTCTCACAAAATTTAAAGTTTGAGTTTATAAATTATTTTTCTTTTTTTCTGACAGATAACTGATGATGGCAGAAGCTTTAGACTTTAGTCAATTGAAACTTGAAGATGTGGAAGCGATCAACATTAATGGTGGTTATCCACTTGAAGTCTTTGAAGTGGACGGAAACAAAGTGGACCAGAATTTTATTTGCAACATTTGTAAATTAGTATTTCGAGAACCTATGCAACGGGAATGTGGTCATCGGTTTTGTAAGATTTGCCTGGAAGAAAATGATGAGTACGTGACTTTATTTAACAAGATGAAGCATTTTTTTGTCTTTTCTTTGTTTCTACCAAGTTTGTATGATTTGATTGCAAAAGCAGTAATGTTCTTGTGGACTATCCCAGTTGTAGGTTTACACAATGCCTTTTAAGTTGTCTTTTAGTATTTTTAACCATTTTATATATATATATATATAGCCTTTGAGATTTCACTCACCTGATCGACTCAGTCGATTAAAACCTTAATTGGGCGATTAATGTTTATTGCTTTACTCACCTGCGGTTTATTAAAAAATCTCGCAATAAAAAGGAAATGTAATTCCTTTTACAACCTAAAAGTATGCCATTGAAGGTTCACAAGTTACTTAAAACGACCTACAATTACATTATTGGATTCTTTGATCTCGCTTTTATCGTCTCAATCAGTGTAAACATTCGTTTAATTAACACTTCCAGAGTGGAGCCAAAATGTCTGTCGTCCACAGACGCTCAGATCTATATTTTCATCCCTGCTTACGAAAAGTAAAAATGAGCATTTGAAAGAAAGAAAAAAAATATGCATACTTCTTTCAACCACTCACCGAAAAATGAATTATACAAGTAATTTTTTATAGAAAATCGTTAAGAAAATCAGATTTATTTTTTTATCATCTATGAGATGGAGGTTGTAGTCAAACAGAAGAAAGAAACTACGAACTTAGGTACCTCCACTACATTTCCCAAAAAAACAGCATATCATGATATTAAAACGGCTCAAACTTAATAAAACAAAGTTTGATCATCAAAATGTTTGTTTTTATTAAGAGGAAAAATCAAATTTTGTCATTATTTTGTAAATCCTTTCTAACATGTTCGAAATTTTAATTAAAATTTCATTTTTTTGTTTTATGTCAGCGATTCATGCTATGCTTACATAAGGCGACTATTAAGAAAATGGAGTCGGTCTAGTAAAATGCTTTTTGGGGCGAGTAAATGTTCCCTCGGTCTAAACTGCCAGTCAAGTGATTTTTTTTTTTTTTAAATCGCAAAGGCTGTATGTATGTATGTATGTACATATATATACACACAAGTACAGGGTAGTTATGGATGGAATAATATTCCGCAAAAGTGCTCAATACAAAGTAGAGATAATAATATTTATTCAGAAATTATAACCTGATTATTTTCCAAACCTAGCTTTAGAATTTAACAGACAAATTGACAAGTCAATAAAAACAAAATTTTGAAATTTGTGTATGTAGATATGTGTGCATATATTAATCTGTATATGTGTCTGTTTGTCAGTGTGTGTGTGGATGTTTATAGGTTTATATGTGTGCATTCATGTCTTTTCCTCGTTTAATATATGAATAACTTTCTAAATCTAATAATTTTTTGTTTAACTTAGAATTTAAAATTCGCAATAAAAATAACAGAATCTAATAGTTGATTAATAATGCTGATCTCATTTTAATCGAATATTAATATTAATGCTCCCAAAAATTGTTTTTTGAGTCTGCTCACATATTCTTCAAATTAAAAGTTACTTTATTCTGATTGGTCCGCACTGTCTATGCAACAATGCCTTCCTGATTAAGGGGGTTTGGCTTGTTTGTTTTTAACCTTTTAAAACCCTTCAACTTGAAATAAACCTCATCACTTGATAAGACACAAGAAGTGTCGAAACAAAATGGCTACTTTTGTAGTGATATTATCACATATTCATGTTATAATTTTTGAATAAATATTATATATATATATATATACACGATTGTATCCCTGCCATCAAAATATTTAAGTGGGTTGTTTTAAAGTTTCCCTTCTCTGATTCCATGCGCCTATGCCTTAGCGGGTAGCGACTCCAACTGACATCAGAAGCAAGTGGATGTGTCTAGCCACACTGATGAGCTATGATACAGCGAAACGGGCTTGTATGTGGATGACTAATATATATATATATATATATATATATATATATATATCCAGGTGAAAAGAACCAACAGTTTTGCAATTCCAAGTTTTCCAGCATTTACTTTTTTTTATAAATGTGCTCAATACAAGAAATATTGTAAAGCATAATATAATCATATAATTAAATTGTTTTTTTTTTTTAAAACAAATATAATTATATGATTATCTAATTTTTAATTATAAGGTTTTACTTATTTTTTAAAAACAAATTTAATTATATGATATATATATGAAATTATTTGTTTGAACATTATTTTTGATCGATACTTGTATAAGTAGATATACTGTTTGTTTATAAACAGAATATATATATATATATATAAATTTATTTCTACCAGCCTGATTATTTATGAAAAATTTTTGTTACAAAAATGTGTCATTTGGCAGGTTTCAAACCTGCAACCCCCCATCCACGTGGGGGAAGTCACCAATTGATCTAGCACGTCTTAGACCTCTCTACCACAAATGAGCAACAGCCTAAACGACGTTAAATCAAGCCTATATAACACAATTTTCAATTCACGCAAATAACCGTATCTGCACTGAAAGGTATTGTAATGTCAACAAATGTAAATATGTTAAGGAAATTAACTAGGATTAAGGAAATGGTCTTTAAACAACCGACAATTTGAAATGATTTGTTTGAACATTATTTTTGATCGGATACTCGTGTTTAAGTAGATATTCTGTTTATAAACAAACAGTATTATATATATATATATATATATATATATATTTATTTATAATCAGGCCGGTAGAAATAAATATATATATTCTCTTTGTTTATAAACAGAATTAATTGAATTGAAAATGATGTTACATGGGCTTGATTTGGCTTCGTTTAGACTGTTGGTCATTTCTGGTTGAATTTATATATATATATATATATATATATATATAAAGTACAAAGAGTTTGTCTCTTTAAATGAGCAAATTCATGCTGATTTCGAAGTTTCATGAAGACACCATTATGATGTTCTCACTCGTCAAGGCTGGTTTGCAAAAAATCTCAGTTATGAATCTATTCAGTTAAAGAAGCAAATACTTTGTATTTACAAACACTCTATCTGCACCCCAATATCGAGCACTTTCTAATAAGACTTGCTTGCCAAAATACATTTTATCAGGAGTAAAACCACTGAAAAAATAACAACCTTGGCTATAAACATTACCTCAATTAAACACACACACATATATAGTTATTCGCAGATCTGTTTCACTGTATCACAGCTCATCAGTACGATTAGATGTCCGATTATTTATAATCAGGATTGAAACCCAATCGAATTGACATCAGTCGGCAATACCTCTGGGCTATAGGTGCTTGGGGTGTGTGTGTGTGTGTGTATATATATATATATATATATATATATATAATCATATTACTTATGTTTTTTTTATAAAAACATCAAATTTGTTAAATTTTAACATTGAGTTCTCTTTGGATTTAATCTTCTGTGGAATTATCGTACCAAGTGCCAAGGATTCTACTTATATATAAATTAGAGAAAATTTTCAAAATTCAAAGGTGTCAGATGCACATTTCGACATGAGATCTCTAATAGAGATTCCACGTCACCTCAGCGACATTGTTCTGTTCTAAATGGAGAAAGCCCTGGGGTAAAGGGGGAGGGGCAAAGTTAACAACGGTCAAGAATTGAGAGTTCCCTTAAGGTCAGGGAAGTGGGATTTTTTTAAGTTGGGGATTAGGATAAACAAAACAGAACTGGGAGGGGCGCAGATTAGCAGGTGTATAGAGACAAGAGAAAGACGGGATATCAAATACCAAATGGAAGAGCCAATAAGGCCCTTCAAAAAAACGGATATAAGAACAAGTTAACATATAATAAACGTATAATAGACTCCGAATCATCCAAAAATAAAAGTAAAGGAAACTGTAGAAAAAGAAAGATAATTTGGTTTAAACCCCCCACCCCTTATTGTAAACTAACTAACATCAATATTGGTAAATATTTTCTCAAATTAATAGACAAAAATTTTAATAGCAGTAACCCTCTACGGAAGATTTTTAATAGGTACACCCTTAAAATCAGTTATTCTTGCACCCCGAATATGGACAGCCTTATTATTTCCCATAATAGGAGTATTCTGGTGAACTTGTGCAATGCTGAATCTAGGTCCGGAATTCTAAACGAATGCAGCTGTAACTCTGTGGATGGCTGCCCGGTGGAGGGAAAATGCAAATCCACCCAGGTGATTTATGAAGCCCGCATTTCTCCATCAAACAATAAAAATGACTTCCGGACCTATATTGGTATGTCTGCCGGTCCTTTCAAACAAAGACTGTATAACCATAGGTACTCTTTTTCGAACCCCGGTCAGAGGTACCAGACAGCTCGGTCAGAGGTACCAGACAGCCCTTTCACGGGGATTCTGGAAAATGAAAGAGGAAGGGCTGGATCCTGAAATTAGCTGGAAACTGATAGGTTCAGCCAGTATTCCGAGGAATGTTCGTGATAGGTGCTGTGTGTTTACTGGGAAAAATTCAATATTAAAATACCCCCACCAACACCAGCTACTGAACCTTAGAAGGGAGTTTATCAGTAAGTGCCACCACAAGACAAATTTTTTGAATACTTAAATTTAGAATTTAAATCCCCTTTTCTAAATGTTAGAATATAAATATAAATTAAATGGATTCAATTTAAAATTTAATTCTAATTTTACTTTAACGTTAACCTTAAAAAAGTATTTTAACCCCCTACTTTCCTATCCCAATCTCCTTTAATTGCCTATCTTTATAAAATATGGATTCTTTTACTAAACCCCTTTTTATCTTGGTTCACACACACACACACACACACACACACACACACCTATATATATATATATATATATATATATTTCTTTAATAATCTTAAATTTATGACTTCCTGTAATGGATAAACTTAATTAAAAATTTTAAAGATCTTGCACTTAAATCTATTCCTTCCCCTCCTAAATATACCGTTCCAAACCCCTGTAAACATTCAGGTATGGAGCCTAGGGAGCGACTTCCATTTGATATTTGATACCCCGTCTTTCTCTTGTCTCTATACACCCTTTAATCTCCGCCCTTCCCAGTTCTGTCCTGTCCTGTTTTGTTTAACCTAATCCCCAACTTAAAAAAAATCCCACTTCCCTGGCCTTAAGGGAACTCTCAATTCTTGACCGTTGTTAACTTCGCCCCTCCCACTTTACCCCAGGGCTTTCTCCATTTAGAACAGAACAATGTTAGAGATCTCATGTTGAAATGTGCATCTGACACCTTTGAATTTTGAAAATTTTCTCTAATTTATATTGGCTCTGTAAGTACATTGAGCTCTCCACCTGCATCATTTTTAATATTAAAAATTTTTTAATATTAATTAGGATCAGGTTCTTGGAATTTACCTTCCTACTCTTCCACTTCAGATTAAAGAGAAAAAAAAAAAAATATATAGTGATGATCATCCACGTATACTGTCTTAATATGTATAGGAAAGAATATTAATAAAAAGTTTTGAATTTAAAAATGTACTTTTTTTGAACAGTATTTGTTTATTTTTATTATATTTTATATTTCAGACCGCCCTTGGTCCTTCATCAGAAACAAGTGATTTTTAAATTTGAATTAGAAACGTATTTCACGATAGCGTCCGAATATTTTTTGTTTACATCACGTGGTGTGTTTGTTCACAACATGTGGCACGTCCATAGAGAAAGTCTGTTTGTTTTAGATAAAAATTTATCTGTTTAATTTGTAAACATTTAATAACAGACAAAACATTCTCTGTACCCAACACCAAAATAAAATTACACCCACCAAACCTTACTTGTGACAGCAAAAACATCATATACTTTCTCTTCTGCTCAATTTGCCCCAACAGTGGATATATCGGCGAATCCGGTAATAGCTTTAGATTTCGCTTCAATAATCACAAACTAAATATACGACAAAAAAATGTATACTCCCCAATTGCAGGCCCATTTTAATCAACCTGATCATACTTTAGAAAATTGCAAATGTTTACTAATAGACTCCAGTTTTAGCTCTACACACACACACGCAGAAAGAAAGAAAAATACTGGATTTTAAAATTAAATACACACAAGCTAGGGTTAAATAGGGACTTAGGTGTGTTGAATCTTTACAAATATTTCAATAGCTAAAAATTGTTTTTCAGATATTCCAAGAAATTTTTATCTAAAACAAACAGACTTTCTCTACGGACGTGCCGCATGTTGTGAACAAACACACCACGTGATGTAAACAAAAAATATTCGGACGCTATCGTGAAATACGTTTCTAATTCAAATTTAAAAATCACTTGTTTCTGATGAAGGACTGAGGGCAGTCTGAAATATAATAAAAATAAACAAATACTGTTCAAAAAAAGTACATTTTTAAATTCAAAACTTTTTATTAATATTCTTTCCTATATATCTCTCTCTATATATCTCTCTCTCTCTGTATGTATATATATATATATATATAATATATATATTAGTCATCCACATACAAGCCTGTTTCGCTGTATCACAGCTCATCAGTGTGGCTAGACGCATCCACTTGCTTCTGGTCGGAATCGAAACTCAACCGATTTGGTGTCAGTCGGAGTTGCTACTCCCTAAGCCATCAACGCATGGAATCAGAGAAGGGAAATTTTAACGTGTTGTGTATAAGCTGTGTATACACACGGCAGTCACCGAGAGAACTCAGTTCATTTCTGAAGAGTCACGCACATATATTTATATATATATATATATATATATATATATATATAAAAATAATAATGCACTTAGTATAACTGGTAGTAAAGTTTAATAATTGGTAGTAAAGAGAATGAACTGAGCTAATTGATATTGTCTCTCCGTTCATGAGTGACAAGAGGAAATATATTCATTAGGAATTAAAGTTAAAATACAGTGTTTAGAATGGCTTACGATTAAACATAATACACATTCATTGTCTGTTATATTTAACAATATATGTTTAAATTATATATATACATACACAAAAGGTTTTATTATTGTAAGGAAAATCACATGGTAACTGCATGGATGAGCTTTTTTCCCTAGTGTCTAAAATATTCCTGCACATTTATAAATCTACCATCCGCCCGTGCATTGAATACTGCTGCCGTATCTGGTCGGATGCTCCTGCTATTCACGTAGTGGTCTTTGACAAAATCCAACAGAGAATCTCTAATGTGATCAATCCCGACTTGGTAGCTCAGATACAGTCACTTTCTCACTGGCGCAATGTGGCTTCCCTGTGTCTCTTCTACAAATACTTTCACAGCTTCTGTTCCAATGAACTTAGCTCACTGGTGCCTCCTATATATGAATTTACTTGACCCACAAGATTAGCAACTAGGTCCCACCCTTTTACTATGAAACCAATAAAATGTAAACGCAAATTCTACTCCATCAGCTTCTTTTGTTGCACTTCCCGCCTGTGGAATTCTCTTCCGTTTACTTGCTTCCCCGACAGCTACAATCTCCAAGAATTTTAAATGTAAAGTCAATAGTCATCTCCAATCGAACTAACCTGCATCCTCTCTCTCTCTCATGCTCCTTTCTTCGTCCACTTCACTCTCATCAGTATTCTCATCCTTCTCTTACCCACTTCCTGACACCCCCTATAACATGTCAGTCTTTCTCATAACTTTCCTCCTATGTAACCACCCCCTGCAAAACAGTGGCAGTAAAATGCCACACTTGGGGTGATATGATTATAAAAAAAAAAATTTTTTTAAAAAAAAGTTTTTCTTTTCTCGCACTTCTCACCTGTGGGACCCTCTTCTGGTTTCTTGCTTCCCTGATAACTCTAATTGTCAAAAAGCAACAAGAGATTACATTTTTGTTTAAGCAAACTGACACAGGGAGTAGAATGATTTGTCTAAAAATATTCAGACAAATGTTTTAGTACTTAACCTCATATATACTAAAATAAATTTAGTAAAATGAATATATGGAGGTGTTTTTTTTTTTGTCTTTTTTTTTTTAAGTAAAATTAACAAAAATAAGTTTTCCATTTTTTAAAAAAAAAAAAATTAAAAAAAACATCCAACAAACACTCAATTTAAAATGTCATTTTTTATTTAAATAAATGTTTTTTTTTTTTTGGGGGGGGGGGGGGGGGGGGGGGGGGGGGGGGGGGTTTTTTTTTTTTTTTGGTTTTTTTTTTAATATTTGTTTATACTCCTGAGATGTGGTAGTATTTACATTATTTACTGTGTTGAGCAATTACGTAAAAGCAAGTGATCCAGAGTGGCTTGTATCTGGTGCAAAGGAAAATAAGTTCCTTACCTCAATACATGACTTGTAGTAGAGGCATTTTGTTCCTTGAAAATGGCATGAGACTTCCCACCTCATGTTGGAATAGTTCGAAATTGTATTATCTGTAAAAGTGGTTTTTGTACAGTTGAGTGTAGTTTGATCAGTAGGAAGTTGTGTGCTGATTGGTTAAACTGAAGGTTGTCATTTGCCTGGGTAACTGGGAACAAAAAGCGAAGAATGTTAATTAGTCAGTTGGCTGTGATATTGTGATGGTAAATGAGGAGGAAAAGGGAGAAGAGATCTTGACGTGTGTGAAAACTCAAACAACAATGGACTTAAACCAAAGTATTTAGTGGTGTGCAAATGACGTTAGAGAAAATGCAAGCTCCTTCATGAAACATTCATATTGTTTGGACCATTGTCCTTCAACTTTATTGCCATGTTTACAACGTTTCTTTAAGTGCTAGGTATCTCGAACCAAATGCTTTATTTTGATCAGCGGAGTATATCATTCTCATTCCATGTGCGATGCCACTTGTAGTAGCCATGTAGTTGTCTCCCTTTAACTTAACTCTCTAAGTTATTTGTTCACCATTACTGTAGCCAGGTATTGAACTCACAGCTCTTTGGGTCAGGGCGCTGGAACTAACCAACATATATATCTACTGGGCCATGTGTCCTGAAGAATATAGGAAGGGTGAAGTGTACCACATCCAAAATGTCATAAACATGGCAATAAAAATTAGGACAACAGTCTGAACAGCGTAAATACAGTGGAACCTTGAGATACAAATTTAATTTCGTTCCATGACTGCTGTCGTATCTAAAACAAAATCGTATCTCAAAAGCAATTATTACCACTTAAATTAAAAGAAACCGAATTAATCTGTTCCAAGGGTAAGAAATTTACCGAAAATATCCTAAAATTATACTTAAAATTATCTTATATTTGACTAAAATCATATACCGTATAGTAATTCATAGAGTAAAGACACAAATATGTATAGATTACAATAATAAATGTTAATAAAAACAATGAAATGTTGAATTGTACTCACCAGTCGAGTGAGCGCTAATAGTGAACGGGGTGCATACCCAGAGCGGGGGGGGGGGAAGCTAGGCTACCACGCACACATGAGACTAGAAAGGCCAAGATAAACGCAATTAAGTTTTTAATTTTTTCGGTTTTTTCATTAGGCCCTAACAATGAAGAAAAATTTTAGATTTGTTACTAGCAGCGAATGGGATGCAACTTTTTTATCACATCCTTTTGTTTGAGAATGGTTGATATGGTCGAAGCATTTCGACCATATTCAGTGGCCAAGTCAGCGATTCTCACACCACGTTCATGCTTCCATATCTCATGTTTAATTTCCATTGAGATCATTTTCTTTAGCTTTTTCTTATTCCCATCCTTATCCTTAGATTTAGGTCCCATGATTCACACAATAAAAGTTAATAAATGTTTGCAAATTCACAGCATCAATATGTTCACTGTAAGACACGGCTACAAACGAACTGGCTGGAGGAAATTGTATAAGAGAAATGTAGCATTTCATAAAAAGTAACTAGTTATAAAATGAAACCAAAGAAACAAGTTGTTAAAAATGTATCTCCCTGATCTTGCTCTTTTTCCGTCTTTCATTCTTTTTAAGTTACTTAAAACTATTTATTAGAATATTTACAAAAACACAAAAGACAGTTTTTAAGTATTTATATTAAAAAAAAAATAAAAGGAAATGGTTAATTTAAATAGAAAATGATTAATAAATAAAAAAACGGGATTCTGTTTCAAAACAACAATTCCACGATTCATGGCAAGATTCATCATCGCAGAAATTGGGGGTCTCTACATATGACAACGAGGAGGATTGATGCCACTGTGAACAGCTATATAGTGATTACAAAATCAAAAGTAAAGGTGATCCTTTTTTATGAATACTTTTATAATTGAAAAACCATTTGAGGAGTCTATCGACACCTAGACAATTATCGACCCCTTGGATAGTCCCATTGACCCCCAGGGGTCAATATCGATCCCTTTGCTGACCCCTGGGCTAGCCGAACGAACACACTGCCATCTACCGATGGCGTTCCGCGATTTTTGATTTTTTTTTATCGTCGTATCTCAAATTATTCGTCGTATCTCTAGGCGTAAATCTAGCGAAAATTTTCGTTGTATCTCAAAAAAATCGTATGTTGGGCCATTCGTATCTCAAGGTTCCACTGTATTGTGTGTGCTTATTTTTTATTTATTTTTCTTATTGTTGAAAAAATGCTTTTGATGTCAAAAATTCTTTCAAGTTTAAAAATTGTAATTTTCATGATTTTTTTTTTTTTTTTTTTAATCATTTTTGTATTTTTTATTGTTTTAATTTAGGAAAGCCGCATGCCATGATTGTTTACAAGAATCGCAAAATGAAAAGGACCATTTTCCCACAGTTAGTATGTTAAACAGCGAGGTAAGTATTTCATATATTCATTGAGGTGATAACAAATTCATTGAAATCAGAGTAAAACCTTTTTATTTTTTTTAACTGTCAATCAAGCAAGGTTATTAAGTTCTTTCTTTCTTTTTTTTTAGTTCCTTACAGACATATTTCATTTTTAAATTTGATCAGTTGTAATTCAAATTTACATTCATCACTATTTATGCAAGTTAAATTTTTTACTGTATATTTTTGTGTAGAATTGAATTCTACAGGAAAAATATTTTTCTCTTGAATATCTGCTTTTGGTTGTTACCATGGAAACCAAATGTAAAGAAAATCTTAAAGACCTATTGTAAATATAAAAGTAGATAATTATACCATCAATGGTATCAGGAATTTTTAGCACTGCCAATGTTACTTCAGTAACATAGATAGATAGATAGATAGATAGATGTGAACAGACGGAGACAGATAGATAGATGTGAACAGACGGAGACAGATAGATAGATGTGAACAGACGGAGACAGATAGATAGATGTGAACAGACGGAGACAGATAGATAGATGTGAACAGACGGAGACAGATAGATAGATGTGAACAGACGGAGACAGATAGATAGATGTGAACAGACGGAGACAGATAGATAGATGTGAACAGACGGAGACAGATAGATAGATGTGAACAGACGGAGACAGATAGATAGTCAGTATTCTCATCCTTCTCTTACCCACTTCCTGACACCCCTTGTAACCTGTCACTCTTTCTCATAACTTTCCTCCTATTTAACCCCCTGCAAAACAGTGGCAGTAAACTGCCTTGCTTGGGGCGATATGATTACTAAAACAAAAATTAACATTTTTATACTATTATAATGTGGATATAAAGTGGAGGATCAATTCTACATTACAGTTAGTATATAAGTGGATCCCTCACTTTATGGCCACATTCATCATTCTCTCATCAGTATTCTCATCCTTCTCTTACCCACTTCCTGACACCCCCTATAACCTGTCACTCTTTCTCATAACTTTCCTCCTATGTAGCCTCCTGCAAAACAGTGGCAGTAAAATGCCTTTCTTGGGGCGATATGATAAAAAAACAATTTCTGTGCTATAATAATGTGGATATAAAGTGGGGTATCGATTCTACATGACAATCAATATATAAACTGATCCATCACTTTATGGCCACAATCATCCTTTTCTTATGCTCTTTTCTCTGTCCACACCACTCTCATTAGTGTTCTCATCCTTCTCTTACCCACTTCCTGACACCCCCTATAACCTGTCACTCTTTCTCATAATTTTCCTCCTATGTAAACCCCCTGAAAAACAGTGGCAGTAAAATGCCTTGCTTGGGGTGATATAATTATTTGAAAAAAAAAAAAAAAAAAATTTCAGTTAGGAGCTGGAAGCAAATTTGTATACAGCAGAAACAAAAGGAAATAATAAAAATAATATGAATTATAATAATAATAATAAGAAGAAGAAGAATAATGCATCTCTCATGAGTGGTTGGTTGATTTCAATTAGCGGCATGTCAATCACGATGTGATATTTAATGCTGGTATATAAATTTGAACAAAATTTTATCACTTCAACTAAATATCAAGTCAGTGCAAAAGTTTTTGCCAATTTTAAAATTTCATCTTGAAAATGAAAAAGTGTTTTTGAAAATCTTTATTCATAACAATAACGACCTTTGCTCTTTATAACTTCATTCCATCTGTCGACGAGCTTATAAATGCCACGCTTGTAAAATTCTTTAGGTTTTGATGTGAATATGAATCTAACTTATGTTCAGTCTCCTCTTGATGTTAACCTAAGGCCATCTAAATGGTTTTGTAATCCTCGAAAGACGTTATAATCCAAGGGAGCTAGGTCAGGAGAATATGTAGGATGGGACAAGATGGCACTTCTCATCACCTGTGACAAACCTGCCCAAAAATGATGTCTGAAGGTGTCAGGAAAGCAAAGATTCGCAACAAGAAACACATTGCAGGTTCTCTGGAGACAGTTCATACAGGACCCATTTTCCGAATACTGAAATCTTCCCCATTCTTTTCAGTTAGCGTGACGCAGTTGTATGGGATACATTAAATTGGTGTGCAAGTTCTTTTGAGATTACCGTAAGGCTTTGAGTAACAACAGCATTCAACACATCTGAATCAAGTTTTTTGGGGTGACCACCTCTAGCCTCATCATTCAAGCTGATATTTCCTTTCCTAAAACAAGAAAACCACCACCTACAACTTTTCTTTCAACTACATCAATTCCATAAGTATCCTGAATAAATCGTGCTGCTGTATTTGCATTGGAACCTCTGTGAAATTCATAGAGCAGAGCATGCCTAGATGGAAAGAACATGGGTGAGAATATTGCAAAAAAAATATAAATGATGCTTTAATAATCTGAAAGAGAAAGTTATAGATTAATCCTGGTGATATGTTTAAGTAATAACAATATGCATAAAATAAATTTCAATGATTTAAAATTCCCCCTTTACAAACCGGCAGAAACTTTTGCACCAACCTGAGACATGCATTTTTAGCACTATCAATGTTACCGAAGTCTAAGTCATCATTGAAACTAAAATCATTTGTCCTTTGGCTCCAAGCTAATCTAAACTTATTTATAAATGAAACTTTGTGTGTGTCCGTTACCTATAGACTCCGAAATGGCTGAACCGATTTTCTTGAAAATTTACACTGTTGTACTATAAGCGTCTGCAAGTGTACTTAGCTAGGTTTTGTGTCGAGGTATCTCCAATAAATATCGATAATCAAAAAAATCGGGTTATAGAAGGAGTGGTCCGATTTTAATCAAATTTGATACACTCATAGACAAAGACATAAGAAACGCTATTCAGAAGTTTCAAGGTTGCAGTTCTTAAAATAGTGCAGAAAATCGATAATATATATATATATATATATATATATATATATATAAAAGGCGAGATGTTTTTGTGTGTGTCTGTTTATCTGTCTTTACTTTATGTCCTTTATACAAATCCACAATTTTTATCCGATTCTCACCAAACTTCACACAAATATTTTTTTAGTCTGAGCTCCAGGACCATGGATTAGTTTTAAAGCTTTCATTACACCAGAGGAACGCTGGGCTATACTGCTAGTTGTCACTAATTTCACTTTGTAGAAACTGCTAAATATCAGAGGTATCACCTTCTAACATTGATTTTGGTTTTAATTTCTCCCATAGAAATTCCTCTCTTTCTCTATCCATCTATTTGTCTCTTCCTTTTTATTTCTTTCTCTCTTTGTGCCTCTCTCTCTACCTCTATCTTCCTATCACTCTCCTTTCTCTCATTCTTGCCCCCTCTCTCACTCTCCATCTCTCATCAGTAATGATTGTAGTTTTCTATTGAATTAACAATTCTCGGACCCAGACAAATATATTCTCCAATGCACAGCATTACAAGTGTTTACCTATAGCGTTTTTCGTAATCACTGTGACCAAATGATACTGCGAAAGTACATTTATATGACCAAACAATAAAGACTCTTGTCGTTTTATCATTATTTTTAACTAGCAGTATAGCCCTGCGTTGCTTGGGTGTAATAAAAGCTTTAAAACTAATCCATGGTCCGGAAGTTCAGACTCAGCCTAAAGAAGATTTGAAATAATAAAATAATTGCGACAATTTACCAATCGCACCTAATATAAATATATATATATATATATATATATATATATATATATATATATATATATATATATATGTTGTAAACTGAATTTTGAAGGCTAAATAAGTCCTCTGAGTAAATGGTATCATGGCTGAGACTAAGAACTACAATTATACCTACTTAGAGCCAAACCCGAAGCAGAAACTAAAATAAAAGGGCTGAAAAAAATACAGACATACAGGCAGATAAACACACACACAAACATCTTGCCTTATATATATATATATATATATATATATTATTTACAATTTGATAAGAAAGACTGAATCAGTTAAAAAGATTTTTCCAGAAATACCATAATATTTCAACTTGCGATGAAAACCCATATGCCAAACCCTGTCAAACGCTTTTAAGGTGTGTCCCAAAATTCCCTTCCGCTTACTTGCTTTCCCGACAGCTACAATCTTCAAGAATTGAAATGTAAAGTCAATAGTCCTCTCCTATCTCACTAACTTACATCCTCTTTCTCATGCTTTTTTCTCCGTCCACACCACTCTCATCATATCACATTGAATACACTGGTTCTCGTTCGATCACCAAAGTTAAGCAACGTGAGTCTGGTCAGTACTTAGATGGGTGATCGCTTGGGGAAGTCCAGATGCTGTAAGCATTCAGTGATGGATGTGCGTTGTAGTGCAGTGGATATCGGCTCGGAAAGAGAAATCGGTGAGCCAAGTTCGAATTCCAGTTGAATACCCTACATTCACTTAAGCACTGATACCCATGGGAAAGATATTAATCTGTCACTTCCCTCCAGTTATGGGTTAAATAACAGGATGGGGCCTGGAGGCAACTTATTTAGTGTTGGTTTCACAATAAAAACACCCTTGGTAGCCCTGGCAAAGTATCAAGTATTCAGCTATTTGACAAGATTATGAATTTTGCTCCAAACTGCGCCAGGGTTCCAAATGCACAGGGAATACTGGAGGGAGGTGTAGTGAGTTCTATCTTGGCCAATGGCCGCAAGACGACAATTCTCTTCCTTCTCATACTCCTTTCCTGACACCCCCTGTAACCTGTCACTCTTTCACATAACATTCCTCTTATGTAACCCCCTGCACAACAGTGGTAGTAAAACGCCTTGTTTAGGGCCACACAGTTATTAAAAAAAACATCAACAGCCTGAGCTTCACCATTCTTATTTAGAGCTTGATAGACTCTTTCAAAAATAATGGTTAATCCATCTGCAGTTGACAAAGAGAAGCAAAATACATATTGCTTCTCTGAAAGAAAGCTCTGGAATGTGAGATCCTTAATCAATTCAGTGTTGATTAGGGCCTCTAATAGTTTGCTAAAAAGATGTATACAACAGGGCACTCTATAAGCAAGAAGTTCGAGAGAAGGAACTCTTAGCATAGAATGTCATGGATATGATGGTAAACTGTATCCAGCAGCAAGGCCTCTGATTGGGAGGTTGTGAGGAGCATGGAACAACCTCTTAATTGCTGTTGTTATCAGGTCCACCCTGACCTGGAGTGGGAACACCTGGTATGGGTAAATAGTTAACCCCCAAAATGGGGTTAAAACATTATGAAAGTATAAAAAATACTTTCAGAGGAAAATAGACATTTTTGAAGGAAGAAATTATTGCCAGCATTATTTTTGAATCCATTTTTAGAAAACATCTTCAGTTTCCTGAAGGGCATTCAGCTGTAAAGCAGGCTCCAATATTTCATGATGGTTCAATTCCAACCCATTCTAGCATGGAAACAGACATTAAATATTGATGACAATAATTTTTGAATACAAAGTTAGAAAACATCTTCAGTTTTCTAAAAATGGAAAAATAAAATTAAAAAAAATATTTCATAAAAATCCAACTGAATCAACCTTTTCACTATAACTGAACACGAAAAAAAAGCCCTTAATAAAATCCTACTTTTTGTGCATTAAATAACCCACAGAGGTTGATATGCCGTTAAACAAAATTCAAACTCAAACTCTCAATAAAAACACTGATATTCCAGTTTCCTGAAGGGCATTCAGCTGTAAAGCAGGCTCCAATATTTCATGATGGTTCAATTCCAACCCATTCTAGCATGGAAACAGACATTAAATATTGATGACAATAATTTATTTTACTGTATATGCTCATGTATAAGCATGTTTCATGTATAGTGCAACCCTTTATTTTTTTCGTATAGCTTGTATAATGCAATCCCGGCTTCTGAGCAATAGTAGTTGGCCTACATTGCCGTCTTTAGTAGTGCTGCATGTTAGGATTGTTTCTTCAGGTAAATGTTATCAGAAATTCACTTCCTTAACAAATGAACCAGGCTGAGATTGAAACCTGGACGTCATGGTTAAAATCAGTCATGCACCCATGCTACCACAATTGGCGAAGAGAAACCACAAAATCGACGGATATTTTTATCATGAAATAATCTTTTCTCATTTCTTGTAGGTGACTTATTCTCCTGACTATTTTCTTCGAAAAGAACTGGACCGTTTACCTGCACAGTGTATAAATCCAGAGTGTATGTGGAAGGGTAAATTCAAAGAATACAAGGTAAAGTTACTTTATATTTATTTATTTATATATATATATATATATATATATATATATATATTTGTAAATTTGTTATTGAAATGGTTAATAAAATCATTATATCATGACACAAAAATTTTCATGTTTCAGAACTCTACTGTTCTTCTTCAGGGGATATTTAAAATGAATTATATATATATATATATATATATATATATATATATGTGTGTGTGTGGGCATTAAAGTCAACACCCAGTGGCAACAGTTTGTTTCATGCTTAAACACAATCTTCATGGCCTAAAGATTGTATTTAAGCATGAAGCAGACTGTTGACACTCGGTGTTGATCTCAATGTTTTTTTATATATATATATATATATATAAAAACTAGGAAGTTCAGCCAATTATGTTACAATGGTTTCAGTCTTTTGGGATCATCCGGTTTTATAGACTAACCGATTTCCCAACACTTTTGAACATACAACAGGTGTTATATATCGACAAACAAACACGCATATATATAAAAATATAAAGTTATATTTTTATTAATGACGATGAACCGTGTAGAATAGGGAACAGAGAATTGAGAGAGCGCGCTTCTAATGGGTTGACGGGAGTGTAGTCTTATCTGTTGTGTCTCTCTTCACTGGCCGATCTCTGTTGCTCCTCTACTGGCGAATCCGTGTGCCGAGGTCTTTTTATAATCTTCCAAAACCGGGACTTTTTCTTCCGGTTTTGCCTCGCCCACGCACGCCCACGTAATTCTCAGAGACACCTGTTCTGTTTGCCTCTGTAGTTATTTCCGCTGCTGCCGGAAATAAGGTCAAGCAACATCCGTTCCTTTCAACGACCGGAAACACCCTCGCTTGCATCAGCCTTCCTCGGGTGGGGCCAGATTGTTATATTACACAGGAAGTTGGAAATAAGAGGACTAGTGAATCAAGACTAGCAACATAGTATTGTACATATTTTTATCTGGGTTTGTACTTTCTAATGTGTGTACATCTGGACATTATTTCAGATCTTTCATTTAGTAACCTTACTTGTTTGGGAAATGATGCTATAGCCAACTTTTCTTCTTGGTATAATAGGCAGACATCATTATTGCTGTAAGGTTCATCTTTTCTCAATATACTCCAGCTTAAATTAGGATTTATGTTATTTCTTTTTCTTTTGATTTCCACATATGGTTGGCTAATTTGGTACAATTTCTAAGCTTGAATGATAATTTATGGTCATACTATCTACCTTCAGCATATCCCCCACACACACACACACACACATATATATTTAGTGTATAGTGGCAGCAAATAATTTTCTAAACATATACTGTTAAATATAAGAGACAATGAATGTCTATTATGTTTAATCATGAGCCATTCTAAACGTTGTATTTTGGCTTTAATTTCAGTTGAAAATAAAGACAAAAATTCTCCATTTGGATAATTTTTTATTAGTTTGTTTCTAAGCTTTCGGCTCACATGAGCCATCTTCAGAGAGGTTATTTAGACGGTAATACAATAACATCCACCATCACCGACAATTTTATTTTGTTTTGACATAAAACTCTGCTAGGCAACGGCAATAGTTACCAAAAATATATATATATATATATATGAACAAAAATTTTGTATCGAGAGAATTTTTAGATATATATATATATATATATAATCCAAGTGAATAAAGAATGAAGAAAGTATTAACATTCAAAACATTAATTTAAAACATTGCTCAATACAGATATAGAGCTATGAATATTTATTATAAATTATAGTTTAGAACATTTACAAACTACAATCTATGACAAAAGTGTACATTTTGTTTTGATGTTGAAACAAAATGTACACTTTGTAGTAGATTACAATTTGTACATGTTCTAAACTATATATATATATATATATATATATATATATATATATATGTTACAAAGATTAAGAAAACTGGTTATAAACATTCAACAATTTGCAATGATTTGTTTGAACATTGTTTTTGATCGATATTCGTATTTAAGTAGATATTCTGTTATAATAAGAGTGTGTGTGTGTATATATATATATATATATATAGTTACCAAAAATATATATATATATATATATATGAACAAAAATTTTGTATCGAGAGAATTTTTAGGTATATATATATATATATATATATAGCAAACACTAGTCAATAATGGATTTCCTAACTCCGTTATTGATCAACAAATTAAAATGTATCTCAACAAACTTAACAATAGCTCTAACAATAATGATAATATTAATAATAATGGTTTACATCAAAATAAACATAACACTATTAACTTATACTATTGCAACCAAATACATAATAATTATAAACAAGATGAAAAAACTCTCAAAAATATAATACGTAGAAATGTTAAACGAGTCGAAAGTAATAATCAAATTAAACTCATTATATATTATAAAAAGTTTAAAACAATTGACCTCATAGTCTATAATAACCCAACAGGCACTAAACTAAATTCTTTACAAAAAACCAATGTAGTGTACCAATTTACATGCCCATTCAGAGATTGCATCTCTGATACTAATCAAAAACCTAGTACATATATTGGTTTTACCACAACCACGCTCTCCTGTAGACTTACATGTCAGCTTTCTGATCAGAGTACTATTAAACAACATTTCTCTGAAAAACATAAACATGTAGGTAATATCAGACAGATTTTGGTCAACAATACGGTGATCCTTACTCATACACACAGTAAGAGGAACCTGCAGATATTGGAGGCCATGTACATCAAATCGAAACAACCAACACTCAATAAAATCAACTTTAAAACAGGAAATAACATATTAGATTGCATTTGACTACATGGTTTTGTTGTCATTTCGCGCTATCCCGCGGTGTGACGTCATAAAACCGCATCGCAAACTTAAGAACTGCGTTTATTATTTTTGGTAACTATTGCCGTTGCCAAGCGGAGTTTTATGTCAACACAAAATAAAATCGTCGGTGATGGTGTATTTTATAATATTTCAGTTTAAACTACCTCTCTGAAGATGGCTCATGTGAGCCGAAAGCTTAGAAGAAAACCAATAAATAATTATCCAAATGTTGGAGAATTTTTGTCTTTATTTTCAACTGAAATTAAAGCAAAAATATGACGTTTAGAACGGCTCATGATTAAACATAATAGACATTCATTGTCTCTTATATTTAATAGCATATGTCTAGAAAATTACTTGCTGCCTCGATATACTAAATATATATATATATATATATATATATATTACTCTAGAAAAAATTTAAGATATTCTACAATTTTATGGGTAATATGTATTTTACACCACAAAAAAGCTGTTGTATCTTTTTGGTCTGACAAAAAAAAAAAATATATATATATATATATATATATCCAAGTGAATAAAAAATTAACAAATTTCAAAACATTAATTTACAACATTGCTTAATATAGAAATTGAACAATGAATATTTCTTATAAGTTATAGTTTAGAACATGTACAAAATATAATTTACTACAAAAGCGTACATTTTGTTTGACATCGAAAAAACAATGCCTCATCAGGTAGTTAATAATGATGGTAATAAACGTTATTTTTGATAAAGAAAATTCAAAAACTCACTTTCCCTTTATTTTTGGAATTTTTTTTTTTTTTTTAAAACTCTGTAAAGAGGATAGAAAAGATGGGAAAACAAAAGAAAATCAAAAAAAGTGGGTAAAACAAAGAAGGAAAGAGTGATACATAGGAATAGACTAAACTATTGCCCGGTTCACACTCCACCCACGTCTATTGATCATCCCTTGTTCTCTGTTTAGGATGTGGTTTCCGGTTTTCTCTTTTCCAATCTTTTCACTCTTACGTAGCCCCCTGCGCATGAGTGGCTTTATCGCCTTCTTCGGGGTGATATGATTAAAAAAACAAAAAAAATAAAATAAAGAGTGTGATACAGAAAATAGCAAAAAGACAAAGAAAATAAAAAAGTGGACACGGGGAGGGGGAGTGGGGGGGAAACAAAAGAGAAAGAAAGAGCTAAGGAGAGAAAGCTGAAGATAATGGCTCAGAGAGAAATAGACTCAAATTTAGGTAGGAGGTTTGTTGGTTTTGTTTTATGGCATATCAACCTCGGCGTGTCATTTATTGCCAACTAAATTTTATTTATTTATTGCTGGTAATACCTTTTTTTTTTTTTTTTCAACAATTTATTGTTTTTTTATATATAAGTTTTGTGTCTAGTAATGCTTTTTTCTTTTTGAGTATCAAAATTCATTGACATTTGCTTTTTAAAGGGCAGGGTCCCCAAGTCCTACCCTGTTATTTAACCCATAACTGGAGGGAAGGGATGGATTAATACCTTTCCCAAGGGTACCAGTGCTTAAGTGAATGCAGGGTATTCAACTGGAATTCGAACTTGGCTCACCGATTTCTCTTTCCGAGCCGATATCCACTGCACCACAATGCACATCCATCACTAAACACTTACAGCACCTGGTATTCCTAAGCAGTCACCCATCTATATACTGACCAGGCTCAACATTGCTTAACTTCAGTGATCAAGTGAGAACTGGTGTATTCAACGTGATAGGCCGTAAGCGTTTAGGTAGAAGGTGAAATATAGATACACATAAGGGTCACGTGATGTCTGGGCTTAATGAAAAGGAAAAAGTGAGAAAATGCACAGAGGGGGAAAAAAGAAGGGGTTGAGGAGATGACAATAGAAACGTAAAAGAAATAGAAATGTCAAACAATTGGCCGGAAGTGGATTGCAGATAGATACATTAGTTGTTACATAGTATAAAATTAAAACCTTTGGCATTTTTTAATAAAAAATGATGAAATCACATACACAAACTAAGGAATTATTTACTTAAAAGTGCAGATCTGAGGATATTTAGAAATATCACACGAAAATATAGATTAATTTGTGCTCATGTAATAAATTGGAGAAATAAATTAAAAATTAATTTATATAAAAATTAAGAGGTAAAAATATAGAAGAGAGATCATACAGTTAGAAGTGAATATTGTGGTACGAAGATTAATGCTCTAAAGGTTTATCGCTTCTAGAGATCCGAAGATTAATGCTATAAAGGTTTATCGCTTCTAGAGATCCGAAGATTAATGCTATAAAGGTTTATCGCTTCTAGAGATCCGAAGATTAATGCTCTAAAGGTTTATCGCTTCTAGAGATCCGAAGATTAATGCTCTAAAGGTTTATCGCTTCTAGAGATCCGAAGATTAATGCTCTAAAGGTTTATCGCTTCTAGAGATCCGAACTTTAGATTTCGTAATTTTAGCATGATTGTAAGGTTAGTTCTTTAATGTGTTTTCAATTTACTGTGGTTTCATGCCTCTGGTTTAGTAATATGTCACTCCTCATGTATTTAATGATTTCCATTTGTTTTCATGTAGACAAAGGAAACCTGGTTCTTTTGCCGATCTAGATTTTCTAGCCTGCTTGAGGATTTTCCATTTAACTTTAGGTGTCTTGTTTTCGTTTTTTTAGCTTCCAAAAATATTTAGAAATAGAAAATATTTTAAAATATTTTCCCCTTTCTTTTTTTTTTCCCCTCCCGTATTACTCTTAATTAGAGGTGGAATTTGTGTGTAGTGCCTTAGAACACTGAATCGGCAAACCAAGTTCAAATTGCAATTAGGATCACTTTATAAACTTCTGCACAAATGTTAGACATTTTCCTCACCAAAATATAAACACTTTGCACTTAATGTGGTGGTTAAATACTTTTTTAATCTTTAAATAGAAATCTATAAAATTTATTGATTTTAATTTTTCCTTCAGTTATCAACTTTTGCTTTCTATGAAATAAACTTTAATGCTAAAAATATTTCATCTATGTTAAGAAATAAATTTTTTTCTTTTTTTAGCAACATTGTTTAACATGTGCTTGGACCCCATTAGAATGCAGTCGATGTCATACAAAGGGCATTCCCTTTCTTATGGTAAATATCATTTTAAATGTTTGTTTTCTTTTTATTTTATTTATTTATTTATTTATTTATTTAATTTTATTTTTTTTTCAAATCATTTCACTACAAGCAAGTCAATATGGCCAAATGAGACGCAAGAGGTTATGAACTATGTAAGAACATGAGGAAAATAAAACATTATTCATGAGAGAACAATAAAAAAAATTGAAATCAATATGGCCATGAATAATGATTGGCATTGCATAAAATTTTTGACTATCAAAATTGGCTGGAAAGCAAGAAGCCGGAAGAGAGTTCCACAAGTGAGAAGTGCAAGAAAAGAAACAGTTACCAGAGAACGTACTTACATTTCAGCTGTAAAAGGATGAGATTTTGCTGCTAATCCAATACAGAGTTTAAATTTATACCTAATCCTAAACAGGAAACAAGGGACAAACCTCTACTTGTTCAAAAGACTGGAGAGGAGATGTTAGAAGTATAGAGTTGAAGTAGACTTTAGAAGGAACCAGAAATCCAATCCTAAATAGGAAACAAGGGATAAAGATCTATTCTCGTTCGAAAGATTGGGGAGGAGACGTTAGAAGTATAGAGTTGAAGTAGACTTAAGAAGGAATCAGAAACCCACTCTTAAACAGGAAACAATGGATAAACCTGTACTCCTGTTCAAAAGACCATGGAGGAGTGTGAACTGGATGATAGGTGAACCTATTGTCTTGTTCCTAATTTTGCAAGCAGGAGTAGAGGTTTATCCCTTGTTTCCTTTTCAGCTATATACTTCTAACATCTCCTCCTTGGTCTTTTGAACAGGAGTTAAGGTTTATCTCTTGTTTCCGGTTCCTTTTAAAATCTTCTCATTCTCTTTTACTTCCAGTAGTCCTTTGCATCTGAATGGCATTATTGCCTTACTTGAAATGAATCGATTTAAAAAAAAAAAATATTTAATAAGTTTACCTCCTTAATCAAATCTCTGTATTATTGCATGCTCTTTATCTTGAAAAAGCCACCCCACCTAGACAAGATGACAAAACCATGCAAATTGTATCCATTTACAACCAGTGGTAAGCATTGGAAGAGTTTTATAATAAAGTCTTGATTTAAATACCAGTGAGGAGTATTGGCTGTGTGACTACAGATTTTACAAAGAATCATTTTCAAAATATTTCTTTTCTCAACTAGCTTTTTTGGTAAAATCAGAGAAAATGGCAGACAAATTGTTTAACACCACATTAATCCCTGTATTTGACAACCTATCAACAAGTTCATCCATGGCTGAATAGCTTGAAAACGTGGAACTTGTCTATAAAATGTGTTGGATTATAAAGGAACAAATGTCTTCCAACAGGCACCATGGACTGCTTTCACATCAAACCCCTTCATGGCCTACAATTTTGCAATCTACGGTTTTTTAGAACCGATATCTTCTGAACTCATTTTTCTTCAGCAAGTGTCCAGTTCGACAAAAGAATTTTGAGACCAGATACAATAATGAAACACCGTATGGAAAAAAAAAAAAAAAATGAAGTAAATTTATTTCTCTTCATTTGATTAGTTACGTTTCCCATCCTATAAAACATGTTTTAAACATAATAGAATTATGAAAGATAAAAAATGCTAGAGAAAAATTAAAAAAAAAAAACCAGGTGAAAGAAAAACAAATCTGATTGTTAGGAGGTTAACTCCTTCCTGAGTAGTTTTTGTGATTCCCACTTCTACTGGTTCATTTACTCTTCACAACCAAGCAAGGTTGTCTCAGTGTCTGGACACCTGACTCGGGTATGGTGTTTCTGACTCAAGATGAAGTTCAGCTGCTTTGATCTCTGGGTAAACATATTTTTGCATATGACAGTAATTTCTTTTCAGTCTCTTCATCAAAGGTACTAGAGGTAAACATTTCTGTACTGATGTTATCCATCCAAATGAATTAGGCTTACCTAGCTGTTCAAATAGCTCTTTGCAACATATTTTATCAAACACTTTTACTTACTGTATATGCTCGCAGATAAGTCACACCTTTTTTACCAAAATTTTCTTCAAAAAATAGGGGTGCAACCTATCTACTCGACATACCTGTAAATTCGGCAGTAAATTTTTAGTAACTATCATTGCGGTAATGCGTAGACCTAGATTCAATTACTAGAATGCTTATTCTAAGCATTGGAAAGCTGTCCTCTGCACAAATCATGTACGAAACGATCCTACCAATTCACAGCTTTATACTGATCTGATGCTGTTAGAAATAGATACATTTATTAGAATAAAACTGCATAGTATTTCCATTTCCAATCCTCGTATGTTTGACACTGTTTACATCTTGAATTACGACCTTACCCTATATCATGTATCGAGCATGCGTATTTGGATATATTTTTACACGTGGTATGGTTGCGATTTCACTCTCCGCGTAAGTTGGTACTCCAAGATTTTGTAACATAGCGTAACGTTTCAATATTATAAAAAGAATAATAGAATATTTAGGATCCTTGATCATACTAACACAAAATATTGTACAACCTTACCCTATATCATGTATCGAGCAAGCTGATGTTTAATAAATTTTGTTTATCTTTGAAAATATGCCGGTACAGTAAAAATGTTTCAATATTTGCAAGCAGATTTTTTAAATGAAGGTAAATATTTTATAATATTTAGTTTTATCAATGAGCAGTGTAATTTCACAGATTCCAGTGTGACCTATCTGTGAGTCAAACTCAAATACCCAATTTTTTGCCTCAAACTAAGGGTGTGACCTAACTACTGGTGCGACCTATCCACGAGTATTTTGGTAATCTATAAAATTTAGGTATACATCCTTTTGCATTTGTATTGTTCTTTAAGAAGTTGCAGGGGAGGTAACCATGTACTATTTAAAATGATCAAAATAAAATTCAGTCAGTCAGTTAATGCCATACGTGATACACGCTTGGGCAATCATGTCTCAGAAGAAACATGACTGACTGGGCAGAAGATTATCTAGCAGTAGGTTGCCATTGCTTTCTGCGGTAGACTGGTTGCCGACCAAGGCTATAGAACCCAGTCTGTCCTGCTATTTAACCCATAATTGGAATGTGCGTTGTGGTGCATTGGATATCGGCTCGGAACGAGAAATCGGGAAGTTCGAATTTCAGCCGAATTCCTTGCATTCACTTATGCGCAAATGCCCTTGGGAAAGGTACTAATCCGTCTATTCCTTCCAGCTACTTTGGAGACATGATCGCCCAAGCGTGTATCACGTATGGCACTTAACTGACTGAAAATAAAATTACACATCTTAATTTTTTAAATTGGAGACTTAAATTTAGCAGCATGTAACTTCGTAACATGCTTGTGTCAATAAATGGAAAGAAATTAGGACTGATTGCAAAAAAAAAAAAAAGCAAACTTTATTAAGAACTACAGAAAACAGGAAATTGTGGAGTCATAATTACACATTGTGAAGGAACACAGCACTTGGGAGAATGTAATTGTCAATTTTGAATGATTTTATTTTTTATTTAAAATGAAATAAATTTCTGAATGTATTATAAATTGCAAAATGGATTTAATTTTTTTCTCAAAGTTTTATGTAATGTATTTTCTTGTGCATAATTAGTGACATTTTGAATGAAAAAGGCAAGAAGGGGTGCATTATACACAATTACATGTTTTCAGAAATTTTTATTCTCAGCCTAAAAATCCTCTTACTTGCGACAGATTACAAGTAAATACAGCACAATAGATAATAAAAAACAAAGTAGGCAGGTGTTGATAACAATTGCTTAGAAAAGATATTTGATATGGCAGCCATATTTGTTCATTAGGAATTAGCATGATCAGAATCACTTTTGTTACAAAGACGGAAAATTCACTGAAATTGATTTTAAAAAGAGAATAAATAAGATCTATCATGTTTTAATAACATTAATGTTACGACAAAGACCAATTGCAATAGTTGCCAACTTTTTTGGCATCATTGCCCACTTTCACATGGAAAAATTTTCCACTGCCCACTGGTATAGTAAATACTCAAAAGTATCACAGAATTGTTTGGTAACCGCTAATCTCCAAGAATTTAAATGTAAAGTCAATAGTCATCTCCTATCTCACTAAACTGCATCCTCTTTCTCATGGAATTCCCTTCCGTTTACTTCCTTTCCTGACAGCTACAATCTCCAAGAATTTAAATGTAAAGTCAATAGTCATCTCCTATCTCACTAACCTGCATCCTCTTTCTCATGGAATTCCCTTCCGTTTACTTCCTTTCCTGACAGCTACAATCTCCAAGAATTTAAATGTAAAGTCAATAGTCATCTCCTATCTCACTAACCTGTATCCTCTCTCTCTCTCATGCTTCTTTTTTCGTTTACTTCACTCTCATCAGTATTCACACCCTTCTTTTACCCACTTCCTGACAACCCTTATGACCTGTCACTTTTTCTCATAACTTACTTTCTATGTAACCCCCCCCCCCCGCAAAACAATGCAGGTGGGGTTAAATGCCTTGCTTGGGGTGATATGATTATAAAAAAGAAAGATTCTATACTATTATAATGTGGATATAAAGTGGGGGATCAATTCTACTACAATCAATATATAAACTGATCCCTCACTTTATGGCTACATTCATTCTTCTCTTACCCACTTCCTGACACCCTCTATAATCTGTCACTCTTTCTCATAACTTTCCTTCTCTGTAACCCCCTGCAAAACAGTGGCAGTAAAATGCCTTGCCTGGGGCGATATGATAATAAAAAAGAACTCTTCAGTATTCTCATCATTCTCTTACCCACCTCCTGACACTCCCTATAAACTGTCGCTCTTTCTCATAACTTTCCTGCTATGTAACCCCCTGCAAAACAGTGGCAGTAAAATTCGTTGCATGGGGCGATATGATTATAAAAAAAACAAAAAAAGCAAAAAATAGTTTGTTACTAGTTTGTAAACTGACTTCATGTAGTAAAAAATACCGAAGGGAGATAACAAATAATGCTGATTCCCACTAACATCATATTAAAGAACAAACAAAAGCAACCCTGACCATTAAAAATTATATCGAAAACAGCATAATATACTTTGTTTGCAGAGATATTTATATCTTATCTTAGAATGTGACCCAATTATTCCTATTTAACATGTTATTTTTTGTCTGTATGCTTTTAATATACAGACTCTTTGCATATCTCCTTCGGATATTTTCAGGTAGCATTTGTTGAATTATCTTTTTAATACTTAAAATCCTGTATCACTCATTAAAATTTCCAGCTATCCACCATTTTGTGCTCAGTTGCTCATTGCTCACCCAGTTTGGGAAACCCTGGTCTATTGTACTTTTCTTTTACTTTTATTTGAAAAAAAAAAAAGACGATAATTGTCATGCTGTGAGGTTGTTATATTAGGTTGTCCTAAAAGTTTGTAAACACTTGCGAAATGGGTCCATCTGGTCCAGCACAATCGAGACAAGCAATGGGTTCAGAAAGGGCAAGAGACACCGTCAGTTCCAAAACAAGATCGATTTGGCAAGAAAGTTATGTTGTGCGTTTGGAACTTTGAAGAAATTGTGCGTTTTGAGTTGGTTCCGAACCTTACTGTCAGCAACTTGAGCGGGTCTACGAAAACTTGAAGCAAAAGTACTCGGCTCTGATCAACCGAATGCGCGCTTTGATGCAGCAGGACAATGCCAAGCCACACACCACCAGGAAGACCAAAGACAAGTTTGAAGAGCAGGATGGCATTGAGGTTCTGCCACATCCAGCCTACAGTCCTGACTGTGCTCCATCAGCAACACTTTCTGAAGGGCTGCCGATTCGACTCAGTTGATGAAGTCAAGGAAGCATGTCAAGAATTCTTTGATTTGAAGCTGGCTGAATGGTACTTTGACCAGATCTGAAAGCTTGCAGATCGATGGCAGAAAGTCTTGGAAAATGGTCTTTATTTTGAGCAATAATTTTTGTTGTTTTTGCGAGTAAAATTTCAATTTTTTGCAAGTGTTTCCGAACTTTTGGGACAATTTAATATATTCCTCTGTTGACAAAATATGAAGTTTGAAAACTTCAAATGATTAGAGAAAAGGAAAATTCATAGAAAATAAATACATAAACAACCCCAACGTAATTTCACGATCTAAACAGTGTACACTGTATATTTTAAATCACAAAATATTTAATAATTTATGTGGATCCAACATTGAGGTTTTAATGTATAATATGGTACTTAAAGAAAAAAATGCGGCTATACTATGATGTTGTATTAAACTCAAAGATGAATTTTATTTCCTGTATTTAGCTCCAGAAATATGCAGTCATATTATACACAAGAAAATACAGAAAATAATTGTAAACAATGTGTTATAGTGGAACATCCTACCATCCCTGAGAATAGAATGCTGAACTTTATAAAAGACAGTAACGAGTGGTACAATGGGGGAAAAGGTCTTAGGCAAACGCATTCAGTATTCGATAGTCGATTCCGCTCCAACCCGTGGCTTGCCTATATGTGTATTATTGTTAATTGTACCATAGTGCCATAAATCTGTATTTCTTATTCCTGGTATGGAGTTTCATTCTTCAACTGATCATTTTATACTGTATTCCTTTTCGGGATATGTCAGTTTGCCAGCCGTGTCTTGTATAATACATTCTAAATTCACGTATAATTATAGAAATATCAGTGATGTGTCCATAGAGTAGCGATTTGCTGTCTCCAAAAGATCTTAAATATATCTCTCAATATTTCGACATCAAACATTAATGCTGCAGCTACAGTGGTTCAGTTGAATCTCCGCTTGAGGTCATCTGTTGAAACATGTATAAAAGAGTAATTACTACACAAATAACTATATATGTATATGGATAACAGATGGTAGCCATACATTTTACAGTCCTGGGTATGATAATAGACTACATCCGGCAATAGTGATATGCCACTAAGCACAAGCAAGCAACCAACATGAAAGAACTCCTTTGTAACATTTGTCCATATAATATCCTACAATTTCTTAAAGAAATCCAATTGTATTTCAAAATATTACTTTAACAAAACTACAATATAAAGCACACATATCGCCACCTTTCGTAATTATGTCTACACAAATACGTATATACATAAAGGCTAAGTATCATCTACCACGTATTCAATTGTGAAAGTAGAATAACATATCATATTTTTATTATTTCAAAGCCATAAAAAAAAAATGAAATTTTTTTTATTAAATGACCCAGAAGGTATTAATGTCGTTAAACAAATTAAAATGAAAATTTAATGTATTAGCTCTGTTCATAGTTCAAGGGGAGTAACTGTGCATATTGTTTTAGAAAGTTGTCTCCCCCTGGGGATGGAAAATCTTAAAAAGAAATCAGAATAAAAAACACACTGTTATAGTGGAACATCCTGCCATCCCCGAGAATAAAATGCTTTACTTTATAAAAGACGGTAACGAGTGGTACGAACAGGGAAAAGGTCTTAGGCATTCACCTGACTTTTCTATGACACTGTCAGCTCTCTGTCTTCGGGTAGAGGGCGCTCTCTGCTTCCGAGCAGAGAGCACAAACCCAGTCGTGGTTCCGCCGAAGGGTAGAACCACGACTGGGTCAAAATAGACAGACATTTTTTGTCCCGGCTATATGGTCGGGAATACCCACTATAAAATTTCCATGTGTCACATCTGGCCTTGCATGGGAAGGCTAGTAAACACAGAAAAGGTCTTAGGTGAAGGCTTTCACTATTCAATAGTTGATTCCGCTCCAACCCGTGGCTTGCCTATATGTGTATCATTGTTAATTGTACCTTAGTACAATAAATCTGTATTTCTTATTCCTGGTGTGTAGTTCCATTCTTCAACTGACCATTTTATACAGTATTTCTTTTCGGATATATAGCAATGATAGTGTGAAAAAGTTTTATTCGTTTACTTTTGTGTTCCAGTTTGAAAATCATCGCAAGGATTGTGCCCCAATGATAGTCTGTCCTTTAGACTGTGGAAGTCAGGTAAGTAAAGCACTTAATAACCTCAACTGACTTTGTAGTATTTTAAAATTTAAAAGTATTTTAAAAGATAATCAAAAAGACGTATTATTTAAGAATATTGGTATATAAATTTTCTAATAATTTAAAGCAATAAAAAAAAGTAGGTGTTCGTTTATCATGTGAGATAGATAAAACCCTGTTTCGTTCAAAATTCAGTCCTTTGGTGGTGAGACTAGAGTGACTTCCAGAGCCCAGGCGATCTTATATGGAGGCCATGCAATTCTCAAACTACAGACCCCCCGACCATCACTTCTTGGCTGTACCAACAAAGATTGGAAGGAATATTAAATATTATATTTGGAGTTGGCTGCAGGAGTTACTGGAAAGTTGATGGTGTTAACAGCTGTCTTTCTGGACTCCATCTATCTGAAATATTGTTTATATAATTGTAAAAAGAAAAAAAAAATGAAATAGGATTTCTTGGCTGTACCAACAAAGATTGGAAGGAATATTAAATATTATATTTGGAGTTGGCTGCAGGAGTTACTGGAAAGTTGATGGTGTTAACAGCTGTCTTTCTGGACTCCATCTATCTGAAATATTGTTTATATAATTGTAAAAAGAAAAAAAAAAATGAAATAGGATTTCTTGGCTGTACCAACAAAGATTGGAAGGAATATTAAATATTATATTTGGAGTTGGCTGCAGGAGTTACTGGAAAGTTGATGGTGTTAACAGCTGTCTTTCTGGACTCCATCTATCTGAAATATTGTTTATATAATTGTAAAAAGAAAAAAAAAATGAAATAGGATTTCTTGGCTGTACCAACAAAGATTGGAAGGAATATTAAATATTATATTTGGAGTTGGCTGCAGGAGTTACTGGAAAGTTGATGGTGTTAACAGCTGTCTTTCTGGACTCCATCTATCTGAAATATTGTTTATATAATTGTAAAAAGAAAAAAAAAAATGAAATAGGATTTCTTGGCTGTACCAACAAAGATTGGAAGGAATATTAAATATTATATTTGGAGTTGGCTGCAGGAGTTACTGGAAAGTTGATGGTGTTAACAGCTGTCTTTCTGGACTCCATCTATCTGAAATATTGTTTATATAATTGTAAAAAGAAAAAAAAAATGAAATAGGATTTCTTGGCTGTACCAACAAAGATTGGAAGGAATATTAAATATTATATTTGGAGTTGGCTGCAGGAGTTACTGGAAAGTTGATGGTGTTAACAGCTGTCTTTCTAGACTCCATCTATCTGAAATATTGTTTATATAATTGTAAAAAGAAAAAAAAAATGAACGTAGTATTATTACTCTTAAACATTACTTTTGTTGTAAATCCTATATGATGTTACTCAACGATTAGTTATTTCTTTAAAAAATCTTTTTATTTTAAAAAGTAAATAAATCTTGCAGACTGAGAGTTTCCACTTTGTTTTATAGATATATATATATATATATATATAAATTAAAAAAGGATTGATTCAATGATGTTGGATGATCATTTCGATATGAAAATCCCCACGGGGGATAACACATCACCTCAGCAACAGAAAAATCCTTTCAGTAACTGGAGAAAAATCAGTCTAATTTTCCTTTTTAAATAGATTTGCAAAGAAACTGAAAAAGAAAAAAAGAAAAAGATAAAACAAAATAAAATCAAATAAACAAGAAAAGAAAAAATTGACATCGTCTGGGTTAGCAAAAAAAAGGAAAGAGAATTGTAACTTAAAATTAACGGACAGCCGTGTTGAATTGATGTAAGGTTAAGCAACACGGAAAAATATTTATATATATATATATATATATATATATATATATACACACACACTATACTATAGTCATCCGCAGACAGATTTGTTTCACTGTATTACAGCTCATCAGTACGGCTTGGACTCTGGTTGCTTTGAAACCCGATTGAATTGGCGTCAGTCGGTGATTCTACCCCTGGGCCATGAGCGTCCAGTAGAAGAAGGCAGGCTTTTTAGCGTGTATAAACACGCCCAATAGCTAGAGTGCTCCAATTCATTACTGAATGAGCGGTGCGTAAATGCCAGAGTAGCTACTGTTTACAAAGTCTCCCACTCTTCCAGAGTGTGAGATCTCAGAGTGAATAAAGAACGAAGAAAAAAAATTTTTTACAACGTCCAAAACATTAATTTAAAATTAACAAATCAACACTCCTACCCCACTGAGAGTGTGAGGCCAAGCAGGCATAGTGTTTTACTCTCTGGGAGGCAAGCCTGGCCCATGCTAATGGAAGGGAGGTGTGGTTGTCTATGGTGGTTAATTGATAGCAGCTGTTGTGTTGCAATTTGGGTGTTGCGTTAAGGTTGTTCAGTTTACGTAGTTTTATTCTTAGTTCTGCATGCTACAAGGAGGTGGCGGCTTTCATAGTTAACACTTGGTTAGTTTTTGCAGTGAACAACTGCATTTCTGAATGTTTTGTTAATAGTTATGTAGTTGCTCTGATTTTGAGTTTCTCCTCCTGGGCTTCTCCATGTTCATAATCATCTTAGTTGTTTTTGGAAATAGGTGTTGGCTATTACCTGGTCATGCACCATTGGACCCATTACTCTCTGCATTCAGGGAGGGTTTGTAGTCTGAATTTACCAGCTACTACTCCTTTCTTCTCTTGGCTTTGAATCCAACGCCATTGATTTGGCACTTAACATCATCTCCCAAAGCAAAAGGAAAAAGTTCCTGATTTTTTCAGATTCTCTATCAGTTTGTTTGTTTGTTTTTGAGGCTTAACGACCTATCAATCCTTATGGGATCATTTTAAGGTCATAACCAATGATTTTTGGGTAAGGTTATTTTATTTTTACAACATTTTTCTTTTTCACGATTCATTGGGATTTGTTTTTAAGAGCAGGTAATACCTTTTTCTTTCAACAATTTATTGTTTTTTTATATAAGTTTTGTGTCTAGTAATGCTTTTTTCTTTTTGAGTATCAAAATTCATTGAGATTTGCTTTTTAAAGGGCAGGGTCCCCAAGTCCTACCCTGTTATTTAACCCATAACTGGAGGGAATGGATGGATTAATACCTTTCCCAAGGGTACCAGTGCTTAAGTGAATACAGGGTTTTCAACTGGAATTCGAACTCGGCTCACCGATTTCTCTTTCCGAGCCGATATCCACTGCACCACAATGCACATCCGTCACTATACGCTTACAGCACCTGGTATTCCGAAGCGGTCACCCATCTAAGTACTGACCAGGCTCAACGTTGCTTAACTTCGGTGATCGAGCGAGAACCGGTGTATTCAATGTGATAGGCCGTAAGCCCTCTCTATCAGTACTGACAACTCTACAAAATAAAAAATTAGAAAACCCACTGATCATAAAACTATTGTGCAAATTAACATCGTTGTCAGATACAAAAGAAATTATCCTTTGTTGGATTCCAATCCATGTGGGAATCCGAGAAAATGGTAAGGATGACACAGCCGCCAAAAAATGCACATAAAGAGCCCATTGACCAAACATATAAGATTCCATACACAGTTTTAAAAGTAAAAATACAATCATTTTGTCCAAAATAAATGGTAAATCCACTGGAACAACTGCAATCTAAATAAATTACTAATAATAAAACCGACTCTAGGTGAATGGATCCAGAGTTACAGGGAATCACGAAGGGAAGAAGTTATCCTTTCTCGACTCCGTATTGGACATACTAAAATAACTCATCTCTTCCTACTTGGAAAAAAAAACATGATCGCTATGGTGCACAAGCCTGTCATGCCCCATACATTGTAAGACAATTTCATGATGGACTGCGCAGGAAAAAGTACAACAATACAAAAGCAATGAAAGAATTATTTGAACGCACCAAGGTAGATCATTTAATAGCATATTTAAAGAAAATAGGATTTCACAACAAAATTTGGTGGACCTAAAGGAGACTAACACCACATTTAGATTTACTTTTTTACTTTTTTCAGTGCAATCTTATTGATTACACCTTAAACTTTCCGACTGACAAAAAGAATTTGGAAAAATTTCAATATTTCAACAATTTTAGGAGGGGGGTGGGCTCAGTACCGACAACTCTACAAAATAAAAAAAAAATTAGAAAACCCACTGATCATAATACTATTGTGCAGATTAACATCATTGTCAGATACAAAAGAAATTATCCTTTGTTGGATTCCAAAGCACGTGATAATCCGAGAAAATGTAAACATCTCGTCGGCATTAAATGACCCATTGAGGTTGATATGCCATAAACCAAACCTCTGTACTTTGTGTTGCCAGGCTTTCTTTTCAGTTTAACCATAGTAATTGTTTCAGATCGTTGACATTAAGCCAGAATGCATTTTTTCATGTCTTGATCTAGTATCAATCCAACTCTTTTTTTCATTTTTCTCTCTGCCTGCACATATAATCTTGTGGTTGCTTCTTCAAGACTCTTCTTTCTTTCTTTTTTTTTCTTTTTTTATAATCATATCACCCCAAGCAATGCATTTTACTGCCACTGTTGTGCAGGGGGTTACATAGGAGGAAAGTTATGAGAAAGAGTGACATGTTATAGGGGGTGTCAGGAAGTGGGTAAGAGATGGATGAGAATACTGATGAGAGTGGAGTGGACGAAGAAAGAAGTATGAGAGAGAGGATGCAGGTTAGAGAGATAGGAGATGACTATTGACTTCACATTTAAATTCTTGAAGACTGTAGCTGTCGGAAAGCAAGTAAACGGAAGGGAATTCCACAGGCGGGAAGTGCTAGAAAAGAAGCTGCTGGAGTAGAATTTGTGTTTACATTTTATTGGTTTCGCAGTGAAAGGGTGGGACCTAGTTGCTAATCTTGTGGCTCGAGTAAATTCATATATAGGAGGCACCAGTTAGCTAAGTTCATTGGAACAGAAGCTGTGAAAGTATTTGTAGAAGAGACACAGGGAAGCGAAATTGTGCCAGTAAGAAAGTGACTGTATCTGGGCTGTCAAGTTGGGATCGATCGCATTACAGATTCTCCATTGGATTTTGTCAAGGACACCTAGGTAGATAGCAGGAGCACCTGACCAGGTATGGTGGAAGTATTTAACCCCTTTTACACTCTTAAGTTTTTTATTTTGATTGTTTATAACCAAGTTGTTTCTAGTGGAGCGGTTTTCTCATTACCTTCTCCAATGTTGGTTTATTGAGACCCCATCTCTAGCTAGCTGGTCATTGACTCATCAAGAGCCCTTCTGCTTTTTATTTGGTTTTGTTTTTCATCTTACTAGATGGCGAACCCACTCAATATTTTTGTGAGGTAGGCCTCACAAAAATATTGAGTGGGTTAGCCGGTATGTCGCTGACATTTTAACAGTGGAATATATACTTATATATTCCCCCATACAAGTCTGTATATGTACCTGTGTGCTGGTGTTAAAAAAAAAACGTTATTGTCCTTTCCTCTCTGTTGTGAATAATTGATCTATGGATCAAAGTTAGTAGGGCAGAGGGAAGAGGAGAATGAAATGTTTTTAATTTTTTTAAATTTTTTAAAAAATTCTCTTTAATATTTTTTAATTTAAAAAAAAAAAATAATGGGGAGAAGAGGAAAAAACCCAGAATCAAACCCAGAAATATAGCATGCCTTAAAACTATATTTTATCATTTTGCTCCAGATAAACAGAGAAAATCTGAATGGTAAATGTGCCCTAATATAATTGTAGATAATATCATAGTGGATTGGGGAAAATGGCATTTTATGAATGGTTGACATTTCATCTTTTGACTTTTGGTTAAGATCAAAGAAGCTGTTCTTAGCAGCTTAATCTGATACTCTCTCACCTTCTATCTTCCCTTTCTTTCCTTTTTTTTTCATTTTCTGAAACTAAGTGGTGTCTTTTTCCCTCTTTACAGATGGTATATGAAAGTGTAGGCAAATGGAACAATTATTATTGGACAGAATATTATATAAAAAATAAGAGACTACCTCTGTCCCGTAATGTTCGATACATTTAGTCTATGAAATGTGTAGGCAACTGGTAAAATTATTATGGGACAGCAGTATGGTAATTGTCATTTTAAATGACAGTATGATTCATTTCAAATTTTAAAAGTATGTGATATAAGTCTGTCTGTTTTGAATTTTTTGCTGGTTTTATTCATTATTGATATTATACGATATATATCTCTTATTAGTTTGGACTTTAACATATGAAATGTGTAAGAGAATATATTAACTATTATAGGGCAGAAGTCAAAGTTTATAAAAAGTTTTGTTGCATTTTATTTTTCTCAAAAAAAAAAAAAATACATTTCCAGAATATATTTTAAGAATTCATTTTTTTTTTTTTTTTTTTTTTTCAGATTCCGCAAAGGAAGCTTTCTGACCATCTTCATCAAGATCTTTGTAAACACCTTCTACAGCTGAAATCATTAATAAACTCTGAAAAAAATACAAGTGAAACTCAGTTACCAGAAGAATTTAAACAAAAGCTGAATAAAGTCGACAAATTAATTGGAGTTTTCCAGTCAGATATGATGAAATTTACGCAACTTCTTGTTAACGAAATCAAAGAGCGGGAAGCTCTTGCAATGAAAGTAAATAAAATGACCCCAGAATGTTATGATGGAATTTTTGTTTGGAGAGTCGATGACTTTGAGAAAAGACGTCAGGATGCTGTAAACGGAACATGTACAAGCATATATTCTGCACCATTTTATACGAGCAACTTTGGTTACAAAATGTGTTTGAGGCTTTATTTAAATGGTGATGGTATTGGAAAAGGCAAGACTATATCTTTATTTATCGTAGTCATGCAAGGACAATATGATGCCGTTTTATCTTGGCCGTTCAAGCAAAAAGTGACTCTAATGATGCTGGATCAGGTCGAATCAAAACACGTCGTCGATACTTTCCGGCCTGATTCCAAAAGTAGTTCTTTTCAACGTCCAGAAAATAAAATGAATATTGCAAGCGGTTGCCCTTTGTTCTTTCCCATACAACAACTAAATGCACCAAATAATTACATCAAGAATAATATTGTTTTCTTCAAAGTAATTGTCGATACCACAAGTTTAGAAAAAATGCCTGTTAATACCATTCCTTCTTGATTAGTAATTTCTATCCATGAAAGTCTGAAGAACTGGAGAGAGAGTTAACGAAGACTGTGTTTCTGTTGGAACCAGAGCAGCTTTAGTTATGCTCTTGATTCTCCTTATATTTTGTAAGGAGTCTTCAAGAATAAACGACTATAAAAATGAAATTTTTTTTTTTCAGAATAAAAAAACATTGGTAAAAAGCTGATGTGGTAAAAGGAAAGTTTTCTCGGTAAATTTTCGTTTTAACTCCCGACGGCTTTTCCCCTTCAAATTTATCCAAAATAGCATTATCTCTGTGCAACTCAAATCAACTGTTAGTTATTGAAGAAAATTACCTTTTTTTTTTATCTAAATGTCCATAAAAAAACGAACTATATCTCGCACTTTTTCTCTCCCTTAACCCTCACGAAGTCATGTAATTAACTGCAGAATGACGTACTGCGTAGGCAACGAATTTCGGCCTATTTACTTCCGCCTGTTTACTTCCGGTTAGGAAAGTAATGCGCTTTTTTTTTCTTTTTTTTTTTTGTATTCCTCAACCTGCGCATTATTTTCCTAACTGGAATTAAACAGGTGGAAGTAAATAGACTGAAATTTGTTTCCTACGCAGTACGTCATTCTGCAGTTAATTACATGATTTCGTGAGAATTATGGGAGAGAAAAAGTGCAAGATATAGTTCGTTTTTTTATGGACATTTAGATAAAAAAAGGTAAGTTTCTTCAATAACTAACAGTTGATTTGAGTTCAGCATATACATTTGCATAGAGATAATGCTATTTGGGATAAATTTGAAGGGGAAAAGCTGTCAGGAGTTAAAACGAATATTTACTGTTTTCTCTTGACACAGATGTTACTGTCTATGCACTTGATGATTTTTTTTTATCGTTTTAAAAAGTTATTTTTAGAATTAAAAAAAATGTCCATCATATAAAATTGCATTGTTGCATTCATTCTTTCTTTCTTGCAAATTGACAACGGAGATATTAAGAACTCTTTTTTTCTTAATTATTGAAATAGTTTAGTTCAAAATTCCAATCATCTGACGAAGGTCGAAGCATACAATGGCCGAAACATTGTGAATATGGCAACAACAGACAAATATTTTTATTAGATGGTTTATTTACAAGAATAATTTTATATTTACAAGTGTGAATTGAATATATGTATCAGAATCCGACAAGATGATAGAATAAAGTAAAAGAACAAAATAGGAAACATCTCTTAATCTAACATGTTTCAGTTTTATTAAAGCTTCTTCAGAGATTGAGAGAAAATGAAAAAAAATAACAAAGAGACAATATACTGATATGAAAGTGAGTCATTTCGTGTATGACAACTTGATAACTCTGGAAACATTTTTTTTTATTCATAAATTTACAAAAATGTCTGAACAAATGAACAGGAAAATTTAAATTGGTATAAGTGCCATATTTGATACATTCTTGGGCAATCGTGTCTGGAAAGAGATGACTGACTGGGTAGAATATTTTCCGGCAGTTATTTTCTGCAATACTGGTTGCCAACTAAGGCTCTAGAACCCAAACTATCCTGCTATTTAACCCATAGCTTGAGGGAGAAAAGATGAATTAATATCTTCCCCAAGGGTATTTGCGCGTAAGTGAATGCAATGAATTCAACTGGAATTTGAACACGGCTTTCTAATATCTCATGAGTCTCTAATTATAAATTTTGATAAAATGCATTTTTAGGGTATTTTGTTCATTTGCTTTTGCCAAATAAATTTACTAAAATACTTTACTAGCATCTGGATCTTTTTCTTTTTTTTTTTTTTTTTTTTTTTTTTTTTCTTGTCTTCCCTCACCTCAAGAATTACCAATGGAAACAGTATTTATTTATTTATAAGGTTTTATTTACAAGAATAATGTTGAATTCTTTCGTTACCAATTCTCAAGAAAAGAGACTGCACAAATCTGGTTTCATACATTTGAGTTTTATCAGAATTACAATTTTGCTATTCTAAGAATTGCTTTTTATTGCAATATGTCTACAGTAACAATAGTGTCAAGAGAAAAAGCATCCTTTTGACACGTCATTTTTAAAATTTTTTCGTGCCCAGATGTTCAATTTTGTCAAAACATTAATGAATAATAATTATTGATATGAAAAATTATAATTTGAAACATTAAAACAATTTTATGTGAAATCTCAGTGTTGCATGCATTTTTTATTTTTATGTAAATGTTTTTTCAAGGTTTTCCTTTTTCAAAAAATGGAATTTATTATTATTATTATTATTAATCTACATGGAATTTCTTAAAAAATAATCAGCCATTAGGTTAACCTACTTCATAGTCTTACAAGAAAATTTGATAAATTGGCGTTTCCTAAAAGTCTTTTATATTCATTATTTTTCTGATAACCCTGCTGACTCTTACTAAAGATTGAACTCACGACCTTTGGCTAAGAGTTTTCTGAAGATATTACACTTCCACTCCTTAGCTTAATGGATGTTTACTAAGCAGTATCAAGAGCTTGTCTCCCTTCCTGCCAAAGTTAATTTAACCTCTAGGTATTTGTTATGAGGGTGCATTTCTATATAAAAAAAATATTAAGTCAACGAAAAGGTTAAAATTTATAGTAAGGGATTCTACTGAGTCCTACTTGTTAATGCAAAAAGTTTTTCATTCATGAATTAGTTGTAAAATAGAGAAATTAGATATAGAACATGTGGAAGATTCTAGATCATTCCAGTATATTCGAGAAAAATCTAGATGATTCGAGAAATATACTAATTAAACGCTAGACCTTATAAAAATAGGTTTTTGGAAAAGAGTTGTCAGTTAAAAAAAGAAATTTCTGGCATTATCAACTCCGGCTTTGATTCGTGGATTATTATATCCAGCCGAAAGAATCTCTATGAAAAGTTACCAACCAACAAAAGCCCAAAAGAGAATCTCATGGAACAAATCTGGTAAATAGAATTTTTGAATATTTTTATTAAACAAACTAGAAAATATTTTTTATATCTGTGGATTTCCAATAATTGCACTTAGATTACTTCGCTAGCCCTAAGGTGGTAAAGATACTTGACTCCCTCACTTTCCCTTCTCCTTCGTAACACTTTGCCAGTAGACCTATGTTTTCCGTTTTGAATGTCAGAATTGTATATTTTGTAGATATTTTATTTTGTGTTTTTTTAGCAAATTAAATATTTTTTTGTGATTTAGCTCTGTATTTTGGTAAATAATTTTTTTCTTTTGTTACAACTTATAACACGTAAAAATTTTTTTTTTTATAATCATATCACCCCAAGCAAGGCATTTTACTGCCACTGTTTTGCAGGGGATTACATAGGAGGAAAGTTATGAGAAAGAGTGACAGGTTATAGGAGGTGTCAGGAAGTGGGTAAGAGAAGGATGAGAATACTGATGAGAGTGGAGTGGATGGAGAAAGAAGGATGACTGTGATCATAAAGTTTATATATTGATTGTAATGTAGAATTGAACCCCCACTTTATGTCCACATTATAATAGTATAGAATTTTTTTTTTTATAATCATATCACCCCAAGCAAGGCATTTTACTCCCACTGTTTTGCAGGGGGTTATATAGGAGGAAAGTTATGAGAAAGAATGACAGGTTATAGGGAGAAATCGCCATGGAAATTGTGATAGAGCAGTGAAAGGCTTTCGATATGCAAGAAAGATAACGGCTAACCCTAGACTAGAATTAGTTAAGATTGTAGTGTTAGGGAAAGCATCTTCTTGGGAGTCAGTTTCACAGATAAGCAGTTTGCGGAAAGAAACTACATGTTTGGAACTTAAATCTCATAAATAGAAAACAAAGAATAATGGTGGTTTCCTACAAAGCGCATAGCATCGTGGGTCTTAGCCCTAAAGAGTGAAACTAAGGAATGGAGTTTGTCTGAACACTTACCATAGAGATAGCATTTAAGTAGTACTAAACTTGCAATTTTTTGACTGTGGGGAAAGAGATTGTAGAGTGGAAAATAATTCATCACCCACAAGAAAACACTTGGACTCTATCAAGACTGGATAGCTCCTGTCTACGTACACTACCAGGCATAATTATCAGGCCACCAGTTTTAAAAAAAAATGATGTATTTCATACTATTTTTAGTATTTATTGCCAAGTGGATAATTCTAAGTGAAAATAGAATTGTTTTTATTAATACTGCACAATAACATGTGCATCAGTGAACTGTTCTGGTGTCCAGTTTTTGTGCTCTCTTCCCCATGCTAGTCTCTTCTTATTGGCTGGCCAAAGCAAAGGCTTTCTGGCTGCCTTGTAAAATTTTTCAAAGTAATAATAACAAAAGAACCATTCTATTTTCATTTAGAATTATCCACTTGGCAATAAATACTAAAAATAGTATGAAATACATCTTTCCCTGATCAGATCACATATACATCAGCTCTTGGCATTGTTTTGCTTTTCCAGCCACATTTTTCTTTGTTTTGGATTGATGGATTCAGTTTGTTTCTTTGATTTGATGACATGACTGACAGTTGAAAGGCTGACATCAACAATATCCGCAATCCCTCTGTAAGGCTTACCAGTGTGTTCATACAGCATTTCAATTTTTGTACACTTCTTGGAAGTAATGTCCATTGCAGACAATGGCTGTAGGACAACTCATCAACAGTTGAGCCAATAGTGTCTGGGTGTGATAAAAATCTGATGCAATCACAATTTATTTTCAAGGCCAAACAAATTTCATTATACACCCTAAAAATAGATTCCTGTTACTGTACACCACTGCAAATGACCTAATCTGAGGAAAAATAGAAATCGATTACACCCTGTCACTCCAGTGGGTCTAAAACTGACCGTATGGTGTAAGAAAGGAAACTAAAGTTAATTTGCACAAGGGTGTAGATGCGTGTGTCTGTGTTATACATAAGTGAATTTCATGTACCTGTGACATTAAATATACATTGCCCTCCAGCTCAGTCCAGATAACCTCTACCCTTGACTGAGCATTAAAATAAGTATACGTTGGAGACAACAAAAGCAAAATTAATTTTTCTAAACTTTGAAAAAATCAGACAATTATTAATTAATTTACTGACCCTTTTTGAAATTATTTACACTATTTACATTTGGACTATTGTCTTCATCTTTGTTGTTGTTATAGGACAATGTCCAAGTGGCTTAAACCATTAGTTCATGAATTTGATGACAAAGCAAATGTGAGTTCAATCCTTGGATGGAAATGGAAACAGTGTAATTGCCACATGAAACATGCGTGAGAGAACTGGCAACTGCGGGTATATATTGTAAAAAAGGTTTTATTTCCTTTACAGTACTTGTGCAGCTGTGAAAAATCAGTACCTTATGTGGTCTATGGCAATTGAGATAGTTACTCCCTAACAGTACCGAAAATGAATGTGCTGCCACTGGAGATAACAAATTCACGTCTGACCTCTTAGACGGTCTCAATCCAAAAAGACGTTTAAGGAGGTTTGTATTTCTTACGCAGAGGCCAAAATCCTAGGTTCTAGAAAAGGTTGCCCTAAACACAGCTTACTTGTTATATTTTTACTTACTTAATTTGATTTTACTATTTCTGTTTCATACTTTCCATTTAGACCTCATAATTGTTTTACGTTGTCCTAAAATATAAGGAACTATTTTTTCTGGCAACATTGTCCTAAGTGGGTGACAAGGCTGCAGGTCAAGAATACAGGGCTGGCTTCAGCGAGAAAACGAACCTGCTGATTTTTACATTAGGGTTTGGTAGAAGCTAGAAACTGGGTCTTTCCCTATGGTGCCTGGCGGCAGCTACAAACAAGATAAACAATAAATAAGCTGAACCGAAAATATCAACTAGATGAGAAATCCGTAGACATAGACAGTGAAAACGAGAATAGTCTGCCCTCTTAGATTAAATAAAGGGTTCAGTTTTGAATTTCCTGTAGGTTACCTGGATTGACATACACCTGATGAATGCTAAAGGGCCCAATGACCAAAATGTTATGATAACAGGCATGGGCAGTGGAACGAGAACAGTCTGCTCTCGTAGGGTTCAGTTTGGAACTTCCTGTAGTTTATCCAGATCAACATACACCTGATGAATGTCAGAAGGCACAATGACTGAAATGTTGTGATAACAATAAAGGTGAAGGCAATAATCCTCATGTAAACAGCGTAAATAATAACCCCTCATCCAATAAATTTTTGGAAATTATTTGGTAATAAATTGAATTTTTCTTTAAAATTTTTTTTAGTTTTTAAAACTTTTGTTGGTTGATGTGTTCTTTACAGCTTATTTACACACCCCTATTTCAAGCGGGTGAATTTCTTTTTCTGTCTGGCAACAACTTGCTAAGAGGAAAAGACAAAATATATGGACCTTTGAAGTTTTTTTTTTATGATGGCTGCATTTTTTATAACATTTTTTTTTACCCTTTTGCTGCGGAAATTAGATATATGTACACAAAATGCTGTTGTTAACCGTGAAAAGTGGATTTAACAAACGACTTTGAAAAACCCCTCCTTATGCTGCGAGAAGCACACACACACATATATATATATATATATATATATATATATATATCTGCAGACTTATCTGATCCATTGTATCACAGCTCATCAGTACGGTTAGACATCCAATTGCTTTTTACCCAGGATTGAAACCCGACTGAATTGGTGTCAGTCGGCGATTCTACCTCTGAGCTATGGGCACTCGGTAGAAGAAGGCAGACTTTTAGTGTGTGATATATCATGTATTCATACGCCAGTTTTGAGAGTGTTCTAATTCATTACTCAATGAACGGTGCGTAGATGCTAGAGTAGTTACTGTTTTTTCAAAGTCTACCCTTCTTCCAGAGTGCTCAATCAGGGTGTGAGAGCATAAATAGTCATTCGCAGACAGATCTGTTTCGTTATATCAAAACTCATCAGTACGAGTAGACATCCGATTGCTTTTTACCCAGGACCGAAACCTGACAGAATATATATATATATATATATATATATATATATATATATATATATATAAATTGTATGGATACAAAAGGTCATTATCTCCCTTTGATAGAGTAAGTTACATGATGGGCACTTAATGCGGTGATGAAAGTGGTAGTCAATTTCAGTTTTGTTTACAGCATCTGAACCAAACAGTTGCTATTTTTAGGCTAAATTTGCTCCCTCTAGCAAATTCTACAGTTTACAAGTCCATGGTGCCATTTCCCCCTTTGGGATATATCTTTCCCAGATATAAAAAAAACTCCGGCTTGCAGTCCTCAATTTGGGAAAACCCAAGTTGTGTCGTTTCCACTTCATGGAATATATCCTCAAATAGGACATATGCAGGTTTCGTTAAAATAACAAAGTATTTTGGTTAAGTTTCTTTATGTAATTTTTCATGTTATCTTATGATTTTTTTTCTTTTCAGAACATAAATTATATAAAAATTGTCCAAATGTTTTGTTTTCTGAACACTTTCGGCTAAACTGTTATTGAGGATGAAATTTATTTTGTGTTTGATTGAATGTATGTGAGTAGATGCATCTGGCGACTTACACCTGTATCTGGAGAAACCCTTCCTTTTCGCTTTTCATTACAGTCTGCTTACTGTGTAAATATATGTGTCAAATATTATTCTTCACATAGGGTATATATATATATATTACGAAAATGTGTGCCATTCGGCAGGATTCGAACCTGCGACCCTTATATAGATAGGGGAAGCTACCATTTGATCTGGTAACGTCTTGGACCTCTCGACCACGAATAGCCTCCAGTCTAAACGAGGTTTTTATCAAGCCTATTTAACACAATTTTCGATCCATCAGAGCAGATATGGTTGTTTATGATGGATCGAAAATTGTGTTAAATAGGCTTGATAAAAACCTCGTTTAGACTGGAGGCTATTCGTGGTCGAGAGGTCCAAGACGTTACCAGATCAAATGCTAGCTTCCCCTATATAGATAGGGGTCGCCGGTTCGAATCCTGCCGAATATATATAGTTACATATATGTCAAAGTGATATAAAAATCATCTGTTTGAGAATAAAGCATGTTTGTCATTCTTTTTTCTTTTAACCATTCTGTTCATTCTGTGAATCAAATCTCATAGTTCCACTTGGAGCAAAGTTCTTATTTTTGGTTAAGGTTTGCCACTGTAGAATTTCAAGTAAAAAAGAGATGAAGAGCAGAATTAATTCGAATTGAAAAGTTAACCCTCTTTATATGAATTTTTTTTTTATTAGTTCTTATTACAATTAATATGTAATTTGGTAGAACTTTCCATCCCCGTTAATATTTTATCTTTAAAACTGTTTTAACATAGATAATTAATTTAATGAAAGAAAAACAATTTTGGAATAATGCAATCTGGCACGAAAATAAAATATGTAAACAAAATAAACATGAAAGTAATTTTTGTTGTTTTATAGTTTAAAAATAAAGTAGGCACCTCCACTAACTTGATAAAAAAAACAACATAACATTAAGAAAAAGACCCAAAACTTAATAAAAACAAAGTTTTTCCATCAAAATGTTTTTGCTATTAAGAAGAAAGATCAAAGTATTTTTGAATTATTTTGAAAAATTAAAAAAGAAAATCTTGCTTTTTTTTTCGTCAACAGGTGACCATATTTTTATCAGAGTTTACTTTGAATAATGTAATCATGGTAAAATCTTTGTTTTCAGAAAAAACACATTACTTTGGAAATTATTTGGTAATAAATTGAATTTTTCTTTAAAATCAAAATCAAATAAATTGTTGCATTTTAATTAAACTTTCATGACTTATTCACAAATGAATGAAATATAAAAATAATTTTAGATCATTATTTTTTTTACATTGCCAACGGCGTAATTTGATGAAACTTCAAGAAATTAATGGTGTTGCAAAACTTTGTTTTATTAAATTCAGGATTTCTTGGGGAATGTAAATTACCATTCTTTTTTTTTTTCAAACAGTAGACTTTTTTCAAAAAATCTGCTCTGAATAGTGAAATAAAAAATGCAATAAAGCTATGACATTTTTATTTAGATAAGCTTTTAATTGTTTTTTAAAAAGATTATATATATATATATATATATATATATATATAAAGGACATTTAGTCTGTAGAAAAAATTTTCAATGAATAATGACTTTTTATAAGAATTGTTTTTTTTTTTAATAATAATAATTTATAAAATTTCAAAAATATTTTAAAACTTCTTCAAAGCCTTTATTGCGGTTAGGTTATAAAGTGAAAACTATATTTACTAATCGAAATTGAAAAGGCTTAATACAAATATTCGAGCAGTAAGATTTTTTAAATAATTTTTATTTTTGTGTGGAGAGATGTTGTTTTTTTTTTTAAAGAATGGTATTTCATGTGTGACATTAAAAGGTCACATGCACCACGGTTTCTTCCTCTCACAGGAAAACGTTTGGACAATTATGTCAATTCTGTTCAACCATAGTTAACTTATCAAAACAACTGGCTATTTTTAATCAATCAACGTGTTAAAAAACAAGTTCTCCATTATAAAAAATGCTTGTATACTACATTTTAAACTATAAGCAAATTATACTGGTTTCAAATTAAATTAATTTAACTTTAAATTTTCTAATTTTTCTTAAATAAAATGCACAGGTGTATATTTTATTTCAAGATTTTTGAAACTGAGAATTAATTTTTGTTTACAAACATATCAATATGTCTAAAAAATGGCTGTTTTTGACGTTTTAATTGAAAACGCTCAAAAGTTTAAATTCCAATCAACATAATTTCTGTTTAAAATACATTAGAATATTTTACGTATTGAAAATGGTAAATTTAATCATTTAGCTTTCAATTAAAAACTAAAATGAAAACTTTCTCATTTTTAAAAATTTATTTTAAAACTTAGGTATTGAAAATGAGTGGATGTACCAAAAATAAAGTAATTATTGTTGTACTGACTTATCTTTATTTTTATGTTTATAGAATTAGAAAAAAAAAAGGACTCTTAAAAATGTGTGGTTTATCAGCAGGAGTATCATTACCTGCCTACATACACAAATGTCTACATAACATCCACATAATGATAGACACTAATATTTTTAAATATCTTCATTGGTCCATAGCAATCAATGAAATAACTTCTCGCTTAAATCCAAAATCTTATCTAAGAGCATACCCATTGCTATTTATGGAACAGGCCCAAACAACAACAAAATATATATATATATATATATATGAGAGAGAGAGAGAGAGATGATACTGTTGCCATCTTTATGATCAGATTGAAAGATAATTTCACAACCAATTTAAGAATATATATGGATTACTCCTCCATACAATTACAATATAAAACACATTAAGTCAAACAACTTCATATAACTTCACAAACTAATCACACCCGAAACAACAACAACAACAGATTAAATAGTAAAGAATGTGGCCTATGAAATTCAGTCACTGGTATTCTGCAACTACCCGGCCGGTCGCTGTTGGTTTCAATCCAGATAACTGGTCGTAAATTGACTCTGTCACGGTGATCTCCCTTGTCCCACGTTGTGTTGATTAATCACAGAGTAGTCATGTGAGTGTTCCACTAGCTGTCTCTCTGCCAAACTAAACCAACCCGGGAAGCGTGCACACAATTGAGTAATAAAAGAAAGAAACAAAATATGCCACTTCATACAATTGTGAAAGAAAGAAACTTGCGCCTAGAAAAATAAGTGGACCGACGTCTGAAGTATTGTAAAATAACGTCTTTATATACAGAATATACACAATAGTCTCTTGGATAATTCCCAATCCCTGCTTCTATCAAACTGATAGAGGAGCGGAAGTCTCTTAAGTAAATCGAATTATTCTCCTAAGCAATAACGAGAAATATGACTGGCCGCAGCTCGCTGCGCCGAACAGAGTTCTAAGTTCGTTATAAATCTAGTCAACTTGATTCTTGTTTTCAGGAATGTCGTGGAAATTGCCGAAGTGCTGGGTTGTGGGTAGGTTGGCGCGGTTCGTCTTCGGAAACAGAATCGAGGTGGATTTCTTATTCCGGGTTGGATCACTCTCACCAAAAACTCTCTTCATTTGGCAATTTCAAACTTCGTCTGCAAAGTCTCTTCGTGTCTGTCTCTTAACTCCGGTTGGTTGATTTGCAACAGGCTTCTCTACGGTCGGCACCCAACGGCATGGCAATTATCTCTCTGTCATTACGTCTCTGGACCGGGAACTCGGACTCTCTGCCACTCGAGCTGCAACTCAACTCCAACTGCATTCAGTTGTCGATCTCAAAAACTTTGTCTGCAAATTCTCTTCTTGTCAGTCTTGAACTCGGCGTGCCCTGCAGTTGGCACCCAATTACATGGCGCCTATCTTCGTCGTTGCATCTCTGGGCCGGGAGCTAACTGGAATTCAACTGGCAACTCCAATCCAACTGATTTTTGGTCCCTCAGGACCCTGTATTTATGCCCAGGCCATGGTGTAGGGCTGACAGACGCTGGGTGTCTAACCCCTCATCTCGGCAGCCAATAGTTGTATTATAAGGAAGTATTATAACAGTCTGGTAAGGATTAGAGTTAAGGAAAATAATTAATTTCAATAAATAGTCGGATCCTTATATTTATAAATATAGTTTTAATAACAGGACACATTCAAACCGGGTAGGCCGCATACTATACCAGAATCAAAGAGGAAGGCCACATACTGTACGAGAATCAAAGAGGTAGGCCACACACTATACCAGAATCAAAGATGTAGGCCACATACTATGCCAGAATCAAAGAGAAAAGCCACATACTATACCAGAATCAAAGATGTAGGCCACATATTATACCAGAATCAAAGATGTAGGCCACATATTATACCAGAATCAAAGATGAAGTCCACATACTATACCAGAATCAAAGAAGTAAGCCACGTACTAAATAATTTACAATGCCATTAGTACGAACCCTGAAAACTATGACCCACTGAAAAAAAAAAACAAAAAAAAAAAACAACATAGCCTCTTATCAATCCTTTAACGGTGCATACACATTGATTGTAAATAAATTCACTTGAATTCATTGTTGCATTTTATTGAGAGACTTTCACAAAGAATTTCACAAAAATATATGAGGTCTGGTCAAAACGTATAAAAAAGGATATAAAACATGGAATTCGAACAACCATTAATTAATAAATGTATTAATAAGATATACTTCAGTCTGTGTCTCTGAAGTACTTAGATGTCTCATGTCTATCGGAGTGAAAGAAAACGTCTTGCCGCTCTGAAGGTCAAGGAGAAAAATATGCAAGAGGCTTTTAAATATCGTGCTGACTGTGATTATCGTCAGGGGGAGGGAGTAATCCAGCAAGTGGTATCAAGATATCCGCTTTTAGAAGACAGCCGTGTTGCAATTAAAAATATAATAATGAAATGGTATAGAATACTTTTTTTTTGGGGGGGGGGGATTTAAATGACCAAGAAAAAATGTAATAATGTACGAAGCACAACATATCCAATTCGAGAATGCAACATCATATGCGCAACTTGGAATCTGGTATTAAGCTTGACAAGATTCTATTATGTCAAATTCATCTTTTTTGTAGTGGTTTTTATTCACTCCAACATTTTTAAGAGATTTCTCATCCAGTTGTTTTTGCATATGTGTTAGGGCGCCGCTCCTATTTGACTACAAATGGACTGTTCCTATTGCTATATATAGCAATGGTGGATTCTCTACAGGGGAGTCGTGCCGAGTCACTAGACTGACGACTATACGACACTGTCAGCAATCTGCCTTCGCGTAGAGGGCGCTCTCTGCTTCCGAGCAGAGAGCAGTAACCCAGTCGTGGTTCCGCCGAAGGGTAGAACCACGACTGGGGAAAAATAGACAGACATTTTTTGGCCCGGCTATATGGCTGGGAATACCCACAATAAAATGACCATGTGTCACATCCAGCCTACGTGGGAAGGCTAGTAAATACAGTCGTAGAGAGTCACTTGAGAGTCTCTAATGAGTTACTGAAGAGTCAGTGCGAGTCAGTGAAGAGTTAGTCACACTTCCGGTGGCGTACCGGAAGTAATCACGTATACACACGTCTTACGACGGATTGGACTCTTGTATCTTTCTATTGTAAATATTACTAATCACTTCTGTACATACTAACCGTCTTTCCGCGGAATACAACTTATATTCTGATTCTGTTGTTGAGTTATTCATTTATACTTGGCGACATAACAATATGAGCACTTAAACTTCACTAATAATAGCTTTTCATAGTAATGTTGTAGAATTGAAAAGTATTATCATTTTATGTCTCCTGGCACATTTGCCCCACAAGCAATATTTGATGGAATCATGTGAGTCTGGATAAAAAAAGGATACAAGATTTTTTTTAATCATATCACCCCGAGCAAGGCGGTAACGCCACTGATGTGCAGGGGGCTACGTAAGAGTGAAAAGATTGGAAAAGAGAAAAGAAAAAACCGGAAACCACATCCTAAACAGAGAACAAGGGATGAGTTTCTTCACCTGTTCAATAGACGTGGGTGGAGTGTGAACCGGGCGATAGGTTAGTCTATCTACTCCAATTGAAAAAAAAAAAAAAAAAAGAGTGAAAAGATTGGAAAAGGGAAAGCCGGAAACCACATCCCAAACAGGGAACAATTGACGAGCCCCCGCCCCTCAACAGACGTGGGCGGAAACTGCAAAGAGCTTCCAGCCGAACCGACAGCAGGACCGAAAAAGAGAGATGAAAAGGGAACCCCTTGCTAAACAATAAACAAGGCGATCACCTCTACTCCTGTCCAGAAGAAGTGGGTGGAGTGTGAGACCGGGCGATAATAGGTACTATCTACTCAAAAAAAAAAAAAAAAGTTTGCTAAGTTTTAACTTAGTATAAGTCAAAACAAACCTTAAGAATCAAAAACAATTTACGAAATCTAGCAAGGAACTTAGGTTAGTAACAAAAGTAAATAGAAAAAAATAAGAGGCAAAAAAAAAAAAAATTAAAATTAAATAAAGTGAAGTAAAATCAGATAAATCATCAGGAAAAATACAACCGATTCAAGAACTAACTTACCAATTGCAGAGAAACCGACTTGAAAAAGTTAGGAAAATTTCGTAAATTATCCTGGATTTTTTTTTTTTTTTTTTTTAGATAGCTGCCGGCAAAGTAAGTTACAACAGGGATATGTAATTCAAACAAAAAACAATTCATAAATCTATTAAAAAAAACTGTTGTATAAGAGTAAAGAAAAAATTAAGTTGAAGTTATGAACAGTTCAATACAATCTTCAGACTGTATTTCTGAAGTAATTATATTCATCATGTGTCTTGGCGTTAAAGGAAACATGTGTTGCCACTCCAAAAGTCAAAAAGAAAAGTGAGAGAGGCTTTGAAATATCGCACTGTGTGTGATTAGCATTTGGGGAGGGGATGCTATTCAACAAAGCCACAAGGATATGGTCTAAATTTTATTTTATCAAATTAGATTAAATAAATCAATATAATAGTTCAGTCAGTCAGTTAAGTGCCATACGTGATACAAGCTTTGGGCGATCATGTCTCGAAAGAGACATGACTGACTGGGCAGAAGATTATCTCGCAGTAGGTTGCCATTGCTTTCTGTGGTAAACTGATTGCCAGCCAAAGCTATAGAACCCAATATGTCTTGTTATTTAACCCATAACTGAAGGGAAAAGATGGATTAATACCTTTCCCAAAGGTATTTGCGCGTAAGTGAGTGAGAGGAATTCAACTGGAATTCGAACTCGGCACCCCGATTTGTCGTTCCGAGTCAATATCCACTGCACCACAACGGACATAATAGCGTGGAATCGTCCACATACTCGAATCGTCCACTTACCAATATCACCCCTTAAATTTAAATGCACTATTCCACAGAAACAACCTCATCCAATTAAATCCATGGTGCGTGAGCCGACAAATAACGTTGCTTGTTCCCACCAAGCGAACATGGAATAAGCGCGGTGATTGGCTCGGCTATATAAACTGCAACTATCACTTGATCAGTTAGCATTTCGATTTTCCAACGCGAAGCTTTGATGTCCGAAACGACGATTTAGCTAACTCGGTGCCGCAACCCAAGATTTTTCCTGCACAACCACATGTCTTTGGCTAATTCAACATTATGAACAATCAAGTTTACCAACGACACAAATTTTCTTACAAGTTCAACTGTATTTCAAAAGATATTCGTCAAACGAAGCCTGATTCATTATATACAATTTTACAATATTTTTCTAAATTAACTACAACAAAAGTAATATTATTTTTAATCCTGATCCAAGGTACGCAACTCTGCCCTTCTTATTACACACACGCGCGCGCGTCCCCCCATTCACGATTACTAAATTGTCGCCTATTTAAACTTTAATTTGTCCTGAACTTTTTCATTATTCATTCTGAACTCTATACAAGATTGACTTTCATCTTCTTAGAGACTCTTACATTAACTTTCATCTTTCACAAATTGTTCTAATCTAAACTTATTTATAGATTAGTAACTAGGTCCCACCCTTTTACAGTGAAACCGATAAAACGTAACCGGATTTCTACTCCAACAGCTTCTTTTCTCGCATTTATATAGGGCCCGGAAGTTTTTTTCCGTCTAAATCTATCCTGCACATTTATAAATCTACCATCCGCCCGTGCATTGAATACTGTTGCCATATGTGGTCGTGTGCCCCTGCTGTTCTCCTCGGGCTTCTCGATAAGGTTCAGAGGAGGGTCTGTAATGTGATAGATAACGACTTGGCAGACCGCCTGCAGTCTCTCTCCCACCGGCGCGACGTGGCTTCCCTGTGTCTCTTCTATAAATACTTCCACGGCTTCTGCTCCGATGAACTTAGATCACTAGTGCCCCCTAAATACGAATTTGAACGAGATACTACATTAGCAACTAGATCCCACCTTTTTACAGTGAAATTGATAAAATGCAGCCGTAACTTCTACTCCAACAGTTTCTTTCCTCGCACTTCCCGACTGTGGAATTCTCTTCCAAATGATTGCTTCCCCGACGGCTACAATCTCCAGGAGTTTAAATGTAAGGTCAATAGACACCTCCTAACACACTAACCTGCTCCCATTCTATCAAACACTCTTCCCATCTGCCCAACCCTCATCCTCGCTATCCTTACTCATCTGTCAGCTTCCTCCTGACATTCCCTATGTCTAACCACTCCTTCTCTTTACCTTCCCCTATGTAGCCCCATGCGCAATAGTGGCAGTGGAATGCCTTGCTTGGGGGTGAGATGATTAAAAAAAAAAAAAAAAATTTCCTGACTGTGGAATTCTCTTCCAAATGATTGCTTCCCCGACGGCTACAATCTCCAGGAGTTTAAATGTAAAGTCAATAGCCACCTCCTAACACTCCTTCAATTGGAGTAAATAGACTAAACTATCGCCCGGTTCACACTCCACCCACGTCTATTGAACAGGTGTAGGGGCTCACCCCTTCTTCCCTGTTTAGGATGTGGTTTCCGGCTTTCTCTTTTCCAATCATTTCACTCTTATGTAGCCCCTGCACATCAGTGGCGTTACCGCCTTGCTCGGGGTGATATGATTAAAAAAAACAAAAAAAACACACTAAGTCGCATCCATTCTATCAAACACTCTTCCCACCTGCCCAACCCTCAGCCTCGGTATCCTTACCCGTCTATCACCCTCCTTCTGACATTTCCTATATCTAACCACTCTTTCTCTTTATCTTCCCCTATGTAACCCCTTGCGCAATAGTGGCAGTGGAATGCCTTGCTTGGGGTGAAATGATTAATAAAATAAAAAAAAGGAACTTTGTGTGTGTGTGTGTGTCTGTGTGTCCGTTACCTATAGACCCCGAAACGGCTGAACCGATTTTCTTGAAAATTTACACAGTTGTACTATAAGCGTCTGCGAGTGTTCTTAGCTAGGTTTTGTGTTGAGGTACTCCCGATAAATATCGAAAATCGAAAAAATTGGGTTATAGAAGGAGTGGTCTGATTTTAATCAAATTTGATACACTCATAGACAAAGACATAAGAAACAATATTTAGAAGTTTCAAGGTTGCAGTTCTTAAAATAGTGCAGAAAATCGATAATATATATATAAAGGCAAGATGTTTGTGTGTGTGTCTGTTTATCTGTCTGTATGTCCTTTATACAAATCCACAATTTTTATCCGATTCTCACCAAACTTCAAACAAATATTATTTAGGCTGAGTCTGAGCTCCAGAACCATAGATTCGTTTTAAAGCTTTCATTACACCCGAGCAACGCCGGGCTACACTGTTAGTATCCAATATTACAATATTTTCCTAAATTATTAACTACAACTACGAAAAAGTAATATTGTTTTTAATACTGATCCAAGGTACGCAACTCTGCCCTTCTTATTACACACACGCATGCGCGTCCCCCCCCCATTCACGATTACTAAATTGTCGCCTATTTGAACTGTTTAATTTGTCCTGAAATTTTGCATTATTCATTCTGAATTCTATACAGGATTGACTTTCACCTTCTTAGAGTCTGTTACATTAACTTTCATCCTTCACAAATTGTTCTAATTGTGTATATAAACGCATTTGTATTATTTGTGCTAAATTCTGTGCTTGTTGCTTCATTGCCACTTGCCAGTGTTTTCTATGTTATTTGTTTGGTAGACCAGAACACACATAACGATCTTTTCAAGAATCTTTCTGATAAACATAATTTCTCCAGCACTTCACTCAAGTACCACGACAGTAGTTACTTGGTTTAAAAGATTACCAGTTTTAAATGGTATCTTAAAAATAAATAGTTTTGTAAGTTGTTTTCATCAAGGAATGCGAGAAAAATACTTGTTTGTAGAGACGAAGAGAGAGTAAACTAGATTTAATTAACTGTGAATCTTGATTTCTAAATATGGTTACTAAACAAATGTATTATTTATTTTCATTAATATTCATCTTTTCTATTATACTGTACCGGGATTGCTGGTTTGTCTGGGTAAATAGTCAATATTATGTTGCAGTGAGTAATCAACACTTTGGAATTTGGATAGTAAATATTTACGGACTCCTAAATTTTATCTCACAAACAATATTGGCAGACTCAATGTGAGTCCAAGTAAAAAAAATGAGTAGCATAAAACAATATAAAACAAACAACTAATTTCATGTATTGATAAAAAGGAACTCAGTCAGTTTAGTAGAAGATTTGTATTAAACTTGTCAATTTTCGATTAGTAAATATAGTCTTCACTTAATAACCTAACCACAAAACTTTGAAGAATTTAAAAATATTTTTCAAACTTTATAAAATTATTATTTAAAACGAAAAATTCTCATAAAAATTCATTATTCGTCAAAAATTGCTTTCACTCAGACTATAATGTCCTTATATATCCAACCCTGATTAAGCACTCTGAAATAACGGCAGACTTTGAAAAAACAGTAACTACCCTACTATCTACGCGTCGTTCATTCAGTAATGAATTAGGACACTGTTAGTTACTGGCGTATGTGTACATGGTATATCACACGCTAAAAGTTTGCCTCTTTCTATCGGGCGCCCATGGAGGTAGAATCGCCGACTGATGACAATTCGCTCGGGTTTCAATCCTGGCTAAAAGCAATCTGATGTTTAACCGTACTGGTGAGCTGTGATACAGCGAAACAGATCTGTCTGTGGATGACTATATATAAAAGCAATCAACATTCCCCAAGGAATCTTGTATTTAACTAATAAAACAAATTTTCGCAACAACTTCTTGAAATTTCATGAATTTTCGTGGAGCTGGGTAACAGATGTAAAAGAGAGATACCAAGATCTTCAAAAAATAATAATTTCAAAAATAACTTCATTCATTTGTGAATAAGTCCTGAAAGTTTTATTAAATTCCGGCAATTATTTGATTTTTGCAAGAATTTGCAAATTAATGTGTTTTTTCACCGGAAAAAAAAGAAGAAAGAGTTTCGGGTAAATCTTTAATTTGCTCCCCGAAGGCCTATACCCCTTCAAATATTTCCAAAACATCCTTATTTCCGTTCCAACGTAAATGCTGAACTCAAATCGATAATTGTTTATTGACGAAACCTACCTTTTTTCAAGTTTACAACCAGAAAAATATCGAACTTCTTTTCGCTGTTAATCTCACCCCGTAACCACGCTTCAAAAAAGGTTATTCACTGCAGAATGACTTCACGCGTAGTTTGCCGATTTTTCGACCAATTTACTTCCTTTTTAAAATTACTACGCGGAAATTGAGTTCCGAAACCAAACAATCGCGGAGTATTTGCTCAAAGGAAGTAAATAGGCCGAAATAAGTATCCTACGCCTCAAGTCATTCAGCGGTGAATCAGATATAAGAACGGTGGTAAGGGGTGAGATAGATATAGTCCGAATTTTTTCTGGTCGATAACATGAAAAAAGGTAGGTTTCTTCAATAAACAATTATCGATTTGAGTTCAGCATATACATTTGCACGTAATTAAGTAAGTTTAAGAAAGATTTGACGGGGGTAAAGGCCTTCGGGGAACAAATAAAAAATTTACCGAGTTTCGTAATATTTATCATAAACTCTAGTAAACATCTGGTTACCTGCTGACGCATAACAATAATAATAATAATAATAATAATAATAACAATAATAACAATAACAACAATAACAATAATAATAATAACAATAACAACAATAACAATAATAATAATAACAATAACAATAATAATAATAATAATAATAATAATAATAACAATAATAACAACAATAATAATAATAACAATAGATAAAATTCCTAACTTTTGGCTATATTATTTAAATACAGCACATAAAAAACTAGCCAAAGAACTTCAAGAAATGGTTGACGATCCCACTAAAATTCCTGCATGGATGACCAAAGGAATTACATTTCTTCTACCCAAGAATGGTGACACAAACAATCCGAAAAACTACAGACCAATTACATGTCTTCCGACAACATATAAACTATTAACATCTATTTTAACAAAACAGACATATTTATTCTTAGAAAGAAATGACATGATACCGCTTGAACAAAAAGGGTGCAAACGTGGCTGTTATGGATGTAAAGACCAATTGCTAATTAACAAAATGATCCTGGAAAACTGCTACAGTACAAAGAAAAATCTTAATACTGCCTGGATAGATTATCGAAAGGCATTCGATAGTGTGCCACATCCATAGATTTTAAAGACTTTAAATATATACAAGATATCGCCCGTCATCATCAATTTCATCAAGCAGTGCATGTCTATATGGAAAACAACCTTTTACCTCAATCATATAAATGGAACCTATAAGTCTGATGAAATAAACATCAAAAGAGGTATATTTCAAGGTGATTCTTTATCTCCTTTACTATTCTGCATATCATTAATAGCACTAACCAGTCAACTTAATAAGACAGAATGTGGTTATAAAATAGGCCAAAAGAAAATAAGCCATCTATTTTACATGGATGACTTAAAGTTATATGCTAAGAATGATAATGAGCTGGAAGGTCTTCTGCAAACTGTAAAATGCTTCAGCGAAGACATTGAAATGAAATTCAATTTGAATAAATGTGCTAAAGCTACAGATTTACGTGGATCAATACAAGAAACATCCTCAGTTAGCTTAGACCCTGCTGTAACAATCAAAGAATTGAAACCAGAAGAAGCTTATAAATACCTAGGTGTAAATGAGAGCGAAAACATTCACCATAAAAAAATGAAAGAAATAGTGCGTAAAGAGTACTATAGAAGGCTACGAATTATATTAAAAACTGAATTGAATTCTCAGAACAGAGTTATGGCCATTAATAGCCTTGCAATCCCAGTTGTCCAATATAGCTTCAACATCTTAAACTGGACTCTAAACGACATCAGGCGAATGGATTCTAAAACAAGAAAGCTTCTTTCTAAGCATAAGATGCATCATCCAAAGACTGATGTAGACCGTCTATACATACATACCTCGTAAAGAAGGTGGAAGAGGTCTTATTCAGCTGGAATTGTCATACAAGACAACAACTATTGGCTTACTAACATACATAGAAACAACAAAGGATTGGATGATACAATTAGTAAGGCAACATGAAGAAAGAAAGAAAAAATATTCAATAATAAAAGAAGGCAGTAAATACAAACAAGATTTACAGTTAGTAGATTTTGTAGAAAAGCAAAACAGAAGCCAAGAACCAACTATTGCGGCAAAAAATATGAAAATGAAAGCCAAAGATAAAGCTCTTGAACAGATGAAACAACGCTGGCAAGACAAACCTCTGCATGGCCAATATCCAGAACGTGCCAATAAATCCAATATTGACAAAATTAATACTCTTCGATGTTTACGTGCATCTGGATTAAAGTCTGAAACTGAAGGCTTTATTCTTGCAGCACAAGACCAAAGCCTTTTCACTAGAAACTTTCAGGCAAATATGCATAATAATATGGATCCAAAATGCAGGTTTTGTGATAAACACCAAGAAACAATAGACCACCTAATCTCAGGCTGTTCTGTGGTTGCTCCAAATGAATATAAAAATCGCCACGATAGAGTTGGGCAATATTTACATTGGGCAATGTGCAAACATTATGGAAAATCTGTAAACAAACACTGGTATGAACATCACCCAGCACCGATTACAGAAATAGAAGATGTAACCATTCTATGGGATTACACCATCTACACAGACAGAAAAATTGAAGCAAACAGGCCAGACATTATTGTTAAAAACCAGAAGGAGAAAACTTGTCTATTAATTGATATGGCTTGTCCAGCGGATTGTAACATAGCAATCAAGGAATTTGAAAAACTGTCAAAATATAAAGACCTGGAAATTGAAATAGAAAAAATGTGGAAATTGAAAACAAGAGTTGTGCCATTGATAGTAGGTGCACTTGGAATGATAAAAAATAGAACAAAACAACACATTGAAAGAATCCCTGGAAACCCCAGCTTAAGAGATATACAAAAAATTGTCACATTATGTACAGCCCACACACTAAGGAAAACTTTATCTATGTAATGCTATGGATGATAGGGAAGATAGAAAAACATGAAATGGAGTCATAACAACACGCCACGACCTGCCTTAGGTCTCCCCGTAGACTTTGTTGGTAGTGAGACCAAAGCAGAAATCGAAATATGATGAAAAATGACATAATAATAATAATAATAATAATAATAATAATAATAATAATAATAATAATAATAATAATAATAAATAAAATAAAAAAAATATCTTTTTGCCAAAATTTCGAACGTGTTAGAAAGGTTAAACAATTTTAAAAAATAATTTAAAAATACTTTGATCTTTCCTCTTAAGTCTTAATAATAACATAAGACATTTTGACGGAAAATTAAAAAAACTCTGTTTTTATTAAGTTTAGGGTCTTTTTTTTCTTCATGCTATCCAGATTTTTTTTTAGCGAATTAGTGGAGGTACTTATTTAAAATGAATTAAGGAAACATGAATTAAAAAATCATAAACTGCTTATCCCTCCATTAGATCCTTAGTTAGCCCGATCGTTACGCCTTGCCAATATCTAATAAAATAATGGACTTGTAGAATCACTTCTACATGCACATACATACCTACATACATATCGCTATGCACACACGTTCATACACATATATTCACACACTTACGTGAGGACCACTCGTGAAACATTCTTTCTTCCCGCGCTTTATTAAGAAATATATAAACTGATTTCTACACGTGCTTAGCCAGTGGAGGCTGTTTTTCGGAGCGTGAGTCCGAATGTCGTTCGTTTCTTTCCAACTCACATACTGCGCTAATTGCATTCAGCAATTAGCCACATAAAAATGTTTCTCTCTACTTTATAAGTACATTTCAATACATCTATAATTATATTCACTACTATTCAGTACAAACATATTCTTTCCTTTTTCAGGGACTTTTCTAACATGAATATTGAGACAATTTCTTTAATATCTAAGAGAGAACTCTTTTCCTGACATCTTACATTCACGAATTATTCAGTTCTGTAACCTTACTTAATACAATGTTGTTATATTCGTTACATTGTGCTTTGAGTTGTTTTATTTATAGTGGTTTAGACAACCAACATTCTTTTCACTGTTGAAATTTACTACCCCGACGGACAGTCTACTACATATTGAAACCCAATTTGTCCAGACCATTACAATTTCATACATTAAATATACGATTGTTTTATTTGAATATAAATTTTGTGAATTAAATATAGCAGTTATTAACAGACAGAATAAAGCCAGTCCCAAAATACAGAAGCTGCCCCCGCCCCCAAAAAAGAAAAAAATTAAACAAATACGAAAGAAAATCGACAAAAATAGATATTTAAAAGTATTTTGGGATTTGCGTACTGCTTGATTTGCGTACATTCAATTATGTTAAGCTAAACTAAGAGGTGTTTTACGGTCATATCACGATGAATACATCGGTTCTCGTCTGATCACCAAAGTTAAGCAACTTTGGGTCTGGTCAATACTTAGATAGGTGACCGCTTGGGAATACCAGGGGCTATCAGCAACGTTGAGCCTGGTCAGTACTTAGATGGGTGACAACCAACCTACTTTCCACTGTTAAAATTACTACCCCGACGTTCAGTTCACTACATATTGGTACCCAATTTGTAGAGACCACAACAGACGATTCCGTTTTGATCACGTGGAAAGAGGCGCTACTTGGTTTCAGTGAGAAAATGTATGTTTAACGTCTGTTTAAGTTAAATGGAAAATTGTCAATTTCATTTCTACCCCCATGCTACTTAAAATAACGAATTACGATTGTTATAGCGATGTTTTTATGAAGTTTTGTAGCGGATAAGAAATTAGAAATTAACCTTCTTCTTCACTTTTACAAAAATTCAAAATAACGTGTGAAATCCTGGTTTTCTCAAATAGAAAAAGGATTGACCATGTGCTTCGAAACCAGATTTCGCAAGTAGGTGTTAAAATTATTTTTTGACGAATGGGAGCGATTTGCAAGATCAAAAAGGACTTCGCAAGTAAGTGCGAAAAATCTAGATTACAATAAATGGATTTCATCAACGTCAGTCAGTCAGAGAGAGATGGGAGCCGCTAAACGAAACAGCTAAAATGTAACTTCAACTTCAAGTGACTCGGACGTCCTCTTTTCTCCTTATCGCTTTCAACAATTACTACTTCCAATATTTTGTACGAACTCTACTCTTAACTTCTTAGTAATGTTTTTAACTGAACATTAACTTCTACAACTTGTGTTATTCTTTCCTTTTAATAAATTTCTATTTAACACGAAAAATGTATATTTTATTCTTCTTACGCTATTCCACACAATTCCACATATTCCAACCTGCCTACAATCAACCTTCTGATGATGAAAAACCTTCTGATGATCAGTCAGTCAGTTAAGTGCCATACGTGATACACGCTTGGGCGATCATGTCTCAAAAGAGACATGACTGACTGGGCAGAAGATTATCTCCCAGTAGGTTGCCATTGCTTTATGCAGTAGACTGATTGCCGACCAAGGCTACAGAACCCAATCTGTCCTGTTATTTGACTCATAACTAGAGGGAGAAGAGATGTATTATATTAAGTAGTAATTATTGGGGGATCAGTTTATTACTTCATAACAATATAAAACTGATCCTCCACTTTATGCTAACTAGAAGCCTTAATCATGTTTCCAACTATTATATTCAGTCATTCAGTTAAGTGCCATACATGATACACGCTTTGGGCGATCATGTCTCGAAATAGACATGACTGATGGGCAGAAGATTATCCCGCAGTAGGTTGCCATTGCTTTCTGCGGTAGACTGGTTGCCACCCAAGGCTATAGAACCCAATCTGTCCTATTATTTAACCCATAACTGGAGGGAAGAGACGGATTAATACCTTTCGCAAGGGTATTTGCGCGTAAGTGAATGCAATGAATTAAACTAGAATTCGAACTCGGCTCCCCGAGTTGTCGTTCCTAGTCGATATCCTCTGCACCACAATGCACAAATTCTGCATAAAACTTCTAAGCTGTAGGAAGTTCGGTTAAGTCTGACACAAGGCCGAATCAAAGAAAAATTAACCAGCTCCCTGCACCACAGCCGAAGCCGTAGGGAGATGGGTAATGTTTATTGATTCGGCCTTGTGTCATACATAACCGAACTCCCTAGAACTTAGGAAATTATTCGCTATCATCAAAAGGTTGTCACCAGGTAGAAGATTAGAATGTGTGGATTTGTGGAAGAATAAAATTATACATTTTGCATGTTAAAATAGAAATTTATTAATTGAAAAAAATAACATGACTTTTTTTAATTAGAAATATTATTAAGAAGTTAATGGTAGAGTTTGTAGCAATTCTTGCAAGAATAAGTTTATATGTACGTATGTATGCATATTATCATTAAGTAGGAATGTCTTTGAAGTATTCGCTCAGTTTTAAAGGGTTCCGTGCGGTTATCAAGTAGACGGGTGAACGATGAAGAAGAAGGAGGTGAGAGAGAAAGAGAGAGAGGCAATAATAATACGATCGCTTGACGTTTAGTCAAAGGTACGTGTTAACTATGCTCATCTCATTTCTTTCTGACTGACGGTCAAACTTGCTTGTCTTTTATTTCGTTTGGGAATTCACTACCGGACGTGATTCTGGCCTTTCCATTGAACGACAAACATCAAATTCGAGAAAATTCGTTTATCTCTAACAATGAGTCAGATTGGAATTTTTAAATTTAGAACTTGTTTTGTTCATTACAAAGCTAAAAATCTAACGATGTGGTAGGGGAATTTCTACGGGTGTTATATTGTTGTAGACCTCACTACGAGCTTATTCAGTCAGTTAAGTGCCATACGTGATATACGCTTGGGCGATCAAGTCTCGAAAGAGACATGACTGACTGGGCAGAAGATTATCCCGCAGTAGGTTGCCATTGCTTTCTACGGTAGACTGGTGAATTATATTATTCTATTAATAAGTAGTAATTAATGGGGGATCAGTTTATTACTTCATGACAATAGAAAACCGATCACCCACTTTATGCCCAGTAGAAGCCTTAATCATGTTTCTGTTATATTCAGTCAGTCAGTTAAGTGCCATACGTGATACACGCTTGGGCGATCATGTCTCGAAAGAGGCATGACTGACTGGGCAGAAGATTATCCCGCAGTAGGTTGCCATTGCTTTCTGCGGTAGACTGGTTGCCGACCAAGGCTATAGAACCCAATCTGTCCTGTTATTTAACCCATAGCTGGAAGGAATAGACGGATTAATACCTTTCCCAAGGGTATTTGTGCGTAAGTGAAGGCAATGAATTCAGCTGGAATTCGAACTCGGCTCCCCGATTTCTCGTTCCGAGCCGATACCCCCTGGACCACATTCAGTCATTAACTTAATAAGATTCATTAGAAAATTTAAATAGGAAAATGGAATTAAAAAAAAAAAAAAAGATCCTAAACAATAAAAAACACGTTACTTGATTTCAGTGAGAAAATGAAGGAAAAAAAAAATTAAAAGAAAGAATTAAGGAAAGATGGAAGTGTTTAACATTTCCTGCCAATACCTTATAAATAATGGGCTATTATTTCCAGATAATTTTCTATATGAAAGAAGAAAAGTTTCTATTTGATTTCATTGGAAAAAACAACGAAATAAATCATGCAAGTTCAAAGTGTTTAACGTCTGCTTGAGTGAAATGGAAAAAGTTGTCAATTTCTAATCTTAGTATTTGTGTCCCCTTACTTCTTAAAAGAATAACAAGTGTTCATGATTGTTATTGCAATATTTTGTTAAAGTTGTTAAGCTAAAATATTTAACGATGTGATAGTGAAATTTTTACGGATATGTGCGTTGTGGTGCAGTTGTTACCGGCTCGGAACGAGAAATCGGGGGGTCGAGATCGAATACCAGTTGAATTCCTCGCACTCACTCACGCGCAAATACACTTGGGAAAGATATTAATCCATATCTACCCTCCAGTTATGGATTAAATAACAGATTGGGTTTTTATAGCCTTGACTGGCAATCAGTCTACCGCAGAAAGCAATCGCAACCTATTGCGGGATAATCTTCTGCCCAGTTAGTCATTTCTCTTTCAAGACATGATCGCCCAAATCGTGTATCACGTATGGCACTTAACTGACTGACTGATTGTTGTAGAACACAGAATGGGTTTGTTCAATCATTAGCTTAAGAAGAAGAATTAAGAATAAGATTCATCATGAAATTTACGAATACCATGAAATTGACTGTTCGGTACCCCTTACCAAAAGAAAGCTGTATAAATTCCTTTGCACATATTTTGTAAAAACTCATAATGTCATTAGATAAAAAATACTACTTAATTCAAGGTACAGCGGAGGGTCTGTAATGTGATCGATACCGACTTAGCAGACCGGCTGCAGACTCTCTCTCTCTCTCTCTCTCTCTCTCTCTCTCTCTCTCTCTCACCGGCGAGACGTGGCTTCCCTGTGTCTCTTCTATAAATACTTTCACGGCTACTGCTCCGATGAACTTAGATCACTGGTGCCCCCTAGGTTCGAATTTGCACGAGATACTAGATTAGCAACTAGATCCCAACCTTTTACAGTGAAACCGATAAAATGCAACCGCAACTTCTACTCCAACAGTTTCTTTTCTCGCACTTCCCGACTGTGGAATTCCCTTCCACATGACTGCTTCCCCGACGGCTACAATCTCCAGGAGTTTAAATGTAAGGTCAATAGACACCTCCTAACAAACTAAGTTCCATTCTTTCAAACACTCTTCCCACCCACCCAACTATCTATCACCCCCCCTCTTCTGACATTTCCTATATCTAACCACTCTTCCTATTTACCTCCCCCTATGTAGCCTCAAGCGCAATAGTGGCAGTGGAATGCCTTGCTTGGGGTGAAATGATTAAAAAAAAAAAAAAAAAAGGACAATTTACTAACCGAAGCATGAGAACAATATCGCTTTATTTTTAGTAGTTAAATTTTGTGCAGTTTTCTTCAAAGTAGGCTCCAACTAGCTCTCTTAATTTTTCTAAAGATCGCAATCCACTGCTAGGAAGGTTGGTTCACTGTGTCGGGCCAGGAAGTTTTGTTTTTTTTTCCGCCTGAATCCATCTTGCACATAAATCAACCATCCGGCCGTGCATGGAATACTGTTAGTGTTGTTATATCTGGTCAGGCATCCCTGCTGTTTGTCTCGGTGTTCTCGACAGGTTCCAAAGGAGAATCTGTAACGTTATTGGTCCCGACCTGACAGCTCGACTCCAACCAATTTCTCATTGGCGGAATGTGGCTTCCGTCTGTCTATTTTACAAATATTTTCATGGCTTCTGCTCTGACGAACTTAGGTCACTGGTACCCCGCTACAAGGATTTACACAGGCAACCAGACTGGCAACACGTCCCACCCTTTTACAGTTAGATCAACCAAATGCAGACGTAAATTCTACTCCAGCAGTTTTTTTTTTCTCGAGTTTCCCGCCTGTACAGCTCCTTTCCATGTACTTGCTTTCCTGACGCCTCCAGGAATTTAAATGCAAAGTCAATTCCCATCTCTTTATCCATTTGACTCCAGTCCTTTCTACATCACCCCGTGTATCTTGTTCTTTTCTTTTCTCTGTCTTCACTCCTGTGTTCACATCTTTCTCTTGTCCTTTCCCTTTCACTCCCTGTAGCTTCTTTTCTTTTGTCTTTTAACTCTCTTATGTAGCCCCCCGCACATCAGTAGCCGTACCGCCTTGCTTGGGGTGAAATGATTATTAAAAAAAAAATGACTGGGTAATTCTCTTCACAAAATATTTCTGCGCGAAATGCAATTTTCCCGCTGAAGAGTCTTTTGATCCATTTTTGCAAAATAAAATCCACGTCTCTCCAGAAAAATGCGGCAAAAATCACTTGCGAATCCAATTTCTATTGTCATCTTCTTATCAACAACTTTTCAGTCATAGAAAATATTCTTCAACAAACTTTGCCCCACACAGAATATCCTTCCATGAACTTTTCATTTATCCAGAACATTCACTCAAGCAACTATTCAATTTTAATTTACATTTTGAACATTCAACACAGAGAAGTCCTTAAAACAATTTTTCGTTTCCGCAGAAACCTTACAAAAATACAGTCTAAGCGAGACAACTCTTTATTTATACAATTGTACATTTTTTTATCTTGACTCACGCTTGTGAACTTTGTATTTGTAAATCAACAATAATTTCAATCTCCTCCAACATCGCTTGAACCTCTTGTATATTCGTTGAATAATTTGTTATAATAATGGTGTTTGCTTCTTCGATGTTCACCTTTCAAGATTTATTATTATTAAAAAAAAAGTCTGTTGAAGTATGCATTTAAAAAATGTAATTCTGCCACAGTCGATAATTTTAAAAATAAATAAAAATATTTTTCTCGTTATTTAAAAAAACAACAAAACAAAAAAAAAAAAAAGCATAAAAATTAAATACAAAAAATTATTTGTTGGCACCTCCACTTTGATTTTTGCAAGAATTTCCAAATTAATCATTAATTTGGAAATAATATTGATTGACATTTCAAAATAATTTTGGAAGGTGAAATGTGTTTTTTGCTAGAAAGAAGCACACACACACAAACCGAGTTACGTAAATAAATTATCCATTTTAAAACTCTCGTAACGTACCTGCTAAAAAAATCAAAACAAGATTTTTTACCAAAAATTTCGAACGTGTTAGAAAAGATTAAAAAAAAAAATATTAAAAAATATTTTCTTTCTTCTTTTAGTCTTTTTAATAAAATAATAACAAACATGTCGACGAAAAAAACAAAACAAAAAACATCAACACTGTTTAAGTTTTTGGGTCTTTTTATCTTCATTTGCTGCTTTTTTTTTTTCCAGCTATTTATTTAGTCGAGGTACCTAATTTGGGGAGGTGCGTTGTGGTACAGTGGATATCGGCTCGGAACGGGGAGCCGAGTTCGAATTCCAGTTGAATCCATTGTATTCACTTACGCGCAAATACCCTTGGGAAAGAATCCGTTTCTTCCTTCCAGTTATGGGTTAAATAGCAGGACAGATTGGGTTCTATAGCCTTGGTCGGCAACCAGTCTACTGCAGAAAGCAATGGCAACCTACTGCGGGATAATCTTCTGCCCAGTCAGTCATGTCTCTTTCGAGACATGATCGCCCAAGCGTGTATCACGTATGGCACTTTAACTAACTGACCTAATTTGGTACTTCTTTTTGTGGGTTATGTCGCCACCGTTTAATTTTTGCGTATTAATTGGTGATATTTTTTGATATTTTTTAATTGCTAAAAGACGGCTTTTAAAGGAATCTCTGGGAGAGTTATTATTACAGACAGCAAAAAATTCAAAAAATTAATTTATTGTAAAATGATTAAATTAAACTACGCAGTTAGTCTTAAAAATTTGTGGAAACTTCTAATATTAAATTTTTAAATTAATTGAATTTAAAAAGTGGCGACAGAAAAACCGGAACCCACTTTATTAATTTTATTCTTTTCAAGTGAAATCAATAAGTTTTTTTGTGAAATATAAAAAGAAAAAGATATATGAAAATAAATTTTAATTCTAGTTTTTAAATTTTCTTTAGGAAATAAATTAACTGAGTAAAATTCGTGAACTTTATCCCTACCCTAATTTTTTTTTTCGGCTATTTATTTCCCTTTAAGTATCACTCTTTAACGAGAAATGGTAACAAGATTTTTGGTCGGCATGATAAGAAACCCGGGTCAACTATGGTGTGCCACACAACACATCATATCTTTACTTTTTCACTAGTATTAAATCTGATTTTTTTGTCTTTTTTTTTGTATATATATATATATACACACGTTCTTTAATTAGAGAGACTCATGAAGGTCTGTTTTTATTTTAAATAATCAATAACTATTTTTTATTTATTTTTTTTTCTAACACACACACCAAAAAAAACTTTTTATTTTCACTTTTTTGGGGGGGTTTCATCCTCAACTTGAAAAAGACTTTTCTTCCGGAATTACGTTTGTTTATTTTTACAACCAAATTTGTTTTGGTTATTGTTTTTCCTTTGAGATCATCAATCTTTTTAGATTCAAAATGCTGAAACTAATATTACCTCAGACTGCCGTAAGTAAATAAGATTTTTTATTTATTTAATACTTTTTAAAAAATTTGGGTCTAAAGCAAAAATCGTTAAAAAAAACACATAAAAAAAAAAAGAAACTGATTTGCCTAATTAATTACGCACCGAAGATAAACATTTTGACAAAAACCGTCTTTAAATTCTAAAAAAATATACGTAAATAATGAATTTTTCTTTCTGTAATTAATTTGGTTGATTAAAAAAACTATTTTTATTACAGTTTTATTTTTTTACAAGCACCTATTTTTGCTGGAGTAAATATTATTAATTAATTAATATTAAATAATTTTTAAAATACAATAATTGTTTCGTTTTTATTGTCTTAGCAAAAATGTTTAAAATAATTTTTTTTTCAGAAGTAGTTTTTTAAATTTTATTTTTAATGGATTTGTTTCAGAAATAAATGAAAAAATAAACGAAAAACATTTTTTTTTTTTTACTTAAATTAAAAACTACAATTAAAGATAAAATACGCTTTCTTTTTTCGTCAAACAACCTTCGTTAGAAACAACTTTTTTACCCCGACTTTTTAAAGATGAAATGCAACAGATGATTGATAAATAAGGAAATATATTCTGTTTTATTTTCTATTAACAATTTTCTTTTTATCTTTCCATAAACAATTGTAGAAAAAAAAAAACAGTCTTTAAACTTCTTGTAATTTTATTTTATAATAAAAAAAAAAAACGTTTTAAATTTAAAACTACTAATTAGACTAAAAAAAAACTAATCTGCAATTAACAACAATCATGTACAATTTATGTTTATTTTTCAAATTTAATAATAGAAGTCGAAATTTATTTTTTTTGCTCATTTATTTTTGTTTTTCATATTAATTTTAAATTAAAAATTAAAATTTTCTAATTAAAAATTGACTTAAATAAAAAAAAAAATTGTATTTTCTTTTTAAATTCATCTTTCAGAAAAAAAAATATACAAAACAAAAGATCCACATTTTAACTTAAAATTTCCAATAATTTTATTTTGATATAAAAGATTTATTTACAGATTAAAAAAATATTTTAAGAGCCAATTATAGTATTCAAAATAAATTTAAAACCTCTTTTGGTTAAAAATAAGACTGCAGTTGTCTTTTGTTTGGTACATTCGTCTTTAATGTTGATTGTTGACCTTCACAATAGGTGTGTTTTTAAAAAAGAAAGCACCTTTTTCAACACTCACCTGTAATTTTCTTTTTAAGTATAGTTTATTGTATCTCTTTTATTTTTATTTTATATTTAAAAAAAAAAACAAAAAAAAAACTATTGTCCTTGAATCTGTCATTATCAGCAAAAAAATGTTTCAGCCGCTACGTTTTTCGGCCTTCCTTTATGCGCCTTATTGAAAAATCTGATTAAAAATTAATAATCTCACAGGGTTTACTTCAAAAATATTTTTCCTTTTTGTTTCTTGTTAATATTTAACAATAACACTGAAAAGTAATAACAAATCTTTAAAAACATTTTTTTACTTCCAGTTATTTTTACGTTTAGCTTTTATGATAAAAATAAGAAGATTATTAAACTTTGTAATGTTGTATGTAATGTTATTTTTTTTTTAGATTTATTTTAAATAATTCCACTTTTTTCTTAAAAAATAACTCTGAAAATCCTTGTTAGTTTTAAAAATTGTAAAATACATTGACGCAGAAAAAGAAATTATTCTTAAAACCCGAAAGTTTTTAAATTAAAACTTTATTCACAACAAAAAAAGGATTGATACGCTGTGACCCTAAAAAAGACAAGACAAATGAAATCAAATTCAAATCTCAAACACCCTGCAAACTGTTTTTGTAAAAAAAAAAATCGTTAAAAAAGTTGATGTTATTGTTGAGATTAGCATTTCATTCCTCTTTTATATTTGCTTTGTTTTGTTTATATTTTTTTTAATTGGTCTCACATTCTGAACCCTCAAAAGTTCTGATGTGCCGGTTATAACCTCATAATGTTATTGACTATTGAGTATATTTAATCAGATAATTGGTGAGCCATAGTCGGAAGGGATATTTTCTTGTTTGTGCCCCCCCCCCCAATTAGGGGCATGATTTTATTTAGGATGTAATCACACCTTAATACACAGAACGAAATAGCTGAGAGAAAAAGAATGGAAAAGATGCTTTGTCAATTGTTTTATTCTGGCAAGTCATACAAGTCAATTAAATGGCATACGTGATACAGGCTTTGGGTAATCATGTCTTGAAAGAGACATGACTGACTGATTATCCCGCAGTAGGTTGCCATTACTTTCTGAGGTAGACTGGTTGCCAGCCAAGGCTATAGAACCCAATCTGTCCTGATATTTAACCTATAACTCGGGAGAAGAGACGGATTAATAACCTTCCCAAGGGTATTTGCGCGTAAGTGAATACAAGAAATTCAAACTCAGCTTCCCGATTTCTCATTGAGCCGATATAAAATTATAAACACATGTTTACATTTGTCTCATGCAGAGAAACTATAATCCATGTCTACATAACAATCTGTATGAAAAGGTGATGAAAAGATGGGGTCTGACTTGTAATCATTTCAAATGGGAATTGAAGCTGACAAAGATTTTTCTGTGTTTCTAGAGAATTTATTTAGTAATCTAGATTCGAGCAGGCTGGAATTATCGGCTATGTTGTTAGCGAGGATATATACCACAAACAGGAAACTGTGAGTCATAGGTTTTTTTTTTTTTCCAAACTGAGCTGGAGATAGTTCCTATATCTGAAGTTATATTCCTAAAGAAAAATGGCAACATGGACCCAGCCACAGAGGTTCGGTCCCATGCTGAAAGAGAAAAAGTAACTACTTTTTTTGATTTCTGAAAGCTGACTGATGACCGACATATTTTTGATGTGCGTTGTGGTGCAGTGGATATCGGCTTGGAACGAGAAACTGGGGAACTGAGTTCGAATTCCAGTTGAATCCACTGTCTTCACTTACGCGCAAATACCCTTGGGAAAGGTATTAATCTGTCTCTTCCTTCCAGTTATGGATTATATAGCAGGACAGATTGAGTTCTATAGCCTTGGTCGGCAACCAGTCTACTGCAGAAAGCAATGGCAACCTACTGCGGGATAATCTTCTGCCCAGTCAGTCATGTCTCTTTCGAGACATGATCGCCCAAGCGTGTATCACGTATGGCACTTAACTGACTGATGTAGTGATGTCACTATACAGCCCTCATGTGACCCATGTGACTGCATTTCATCTAAAGGGTGATAAACAAATTTTGTATCCCTATATGTTATGCAGTAATAAGATGAAAAATTGACAAATAATAAGATGGTAATAACCAAAAATTATTGCCGTCCTAAATTAAAAAAAACTTATCTCCGGGGAAAACTATTTTCTGGGGCACAAATAATAATGATACTTTTTTGTGTCTTTTATCTGTAAATAAAAACATATCCGTTAATTTTTTTTTTTTTTGCTCTATTATACTTTTGCACCCTTGCACTGCTTTTATCCCTTAACTGGTTACCTAATTTGCAAACCTACACTTTAATTCAAAAATACTACACTAACCAAATGCATCACTGTTGTTTTGGTATTGTTGATAGCCTTGTTAAGCTTGCTTTGCCTTAGGGTCATTCGTTAATGCCAGTATGGTCAGATCTTTCTTTGTAGGTGAAATCAACTTGGGCTTTGGGCTAGTGAAGTAGAAATGGTTGCTGTGAAAACTGCATGAGCCTTTTTCTGATTGGTCAGAAAAGATGTTTTATGACCCTGGTATTTTTGTTTTATTTTTGTGCTATTCTGGACATATGTGTGCAGAACTAAGGAAATTGAGGTCTTTTTTGTCATATCAGCTGTGGCTGTTGAATTGAGAACTTTCGTTTGAGTAAAAGAATTTAAGAGCCAATTGTACAATAGTACATTTTTTTTTTTTTTTTATATAAGTGTTTCACCCCAAGCAAGGCATTTCACTGCCACTACTTCGCAGGGGGCTACATAGAGTGGAGGAAGGATGGTTAAATATAGGAAATGTCAGAGGGTGGGTGATAGGCGGGTAAGGATACCGAGAATGAGGGTTGGGTAGATGAGTGTTGGGAGAATAATTGGAAGTTAGTGTGATAGGAGGTGTCTATTGACCCTACATTTAAACACCTGGAGATTGTAGTTGTCGGGAAAACAGACTTGTGGAAGGGAATTCCACAGGCTGGAAGCACGAGAAAAGAAGCTGTTGGAGTAGAAATTATGGTTACATCTTATCTGTTTAACTGTAAAAGGGTGGGACCTACTTGCTAACCTAGTATCTCGTGCAAATTTGTGCTTAGGCAGCACCTGTGATCTGAGTTCATCGAAGCAGAAGCCATGAAAGTACTTGTAGAAGAGGCACAGGAAAGCCACATCACGCCGGTGAGAGAGTGGTTGCAGCCGGTCTGCCAAGTCAGTATCAACCACGTTACAGATTCTCCTTTGTATTTTGTCAAGAAGCCCAAGGAGAGTAGTAGGGGCACCCGACCAGATATGGCAGCAGTATTCAATACATGGGTGGATGGTAGATTTGTATATGTGCAGGATAGATTCAGGCGGGAAAAACTTCCGGGCCCTGCACAGATAGCCGACTTTCTTAGTGGCAGATTTGGCAATGGATTCAATATAGTCATTCCATTTGAGGTCCGCCGAAAGTGTAAGGCCAAGGAGGCGTGTTTAACTCTCTGGGAGGCAAGCCTGTTATTTATATGAACAAAATAAAAGGGAAACCATTTTTATTTCTGTTTTGCTATTTTTAATATTGTTTTCATTTCTATTATGAATAATACCAATGACGAAAATAATACCAATGACGAAAATGTTAAAAAAAACCTTTTATTGATAGATCGTCTCAATCTATTCACTGAGACGGTTGACTTTAGTGTTCATTGGCTAAGTCCCTTGCATTCACTCATGTACAAATACTCTTGGGAAAGGTATTAATCCGTTTCTTCCCTCTAGTTATGGGTTAAATAATAGGACAGATTGAGTTCTATAGCCTTGGATGGCAACCAGTTTATCGTAGAAAGCAATGGCAACCTACTGCGGAATAATCTTCTGCACAGTCAGTCATGTCTCTTTCGAGACATGATCACCCAAAGCGTGTATCACGTATGGCACTTAACTGACTGACTGAATATAATAGTTGGAAAGATGATTAAGGCTTCTAGTAAGTATAAAGTGGGGGATCAGTTTTATATTGTTATGAAGTAATAAACTGATCCCCCCACTAAATTCTATGTGATAATATAATACATCTCTTCTCCCTCTAGCTATGAGTCAAATAACAGGACAGATTGGGTTCTATAGCCTTAGCTGGCAACCAGTCTACCACAGAAAGCAATGGCAACCTACTGGAAGATAATCTTCTGCCCAGTCAGTCATGTCTCGAAAGAGACATGATCGCCCAAAGCGTGTATCACGTATGGCATTTTACTGACTCACTCTTAATTTCTAGATTTATTTATTAGTTTATCTCAATGTTTTCAATGCGTTTGTTGAATTTGATGCTTACTGGCAAAGGTTCTTACTCTAGGTTCCATGCTGTAGACGTAATTGTAGATCTCTTCATTTCGTAATTTGCAGGCAGTTTCTTGGTTTAGTAAGAAGCTGGATATCTACATTGAAACCACAGTCATTTTGAAAGTTGGGGTTTGATCAAGTAAAGAGGCTCACCCCTTGTTCCCTTTTTAGGATGTGGTTTCTGGCTTTCTCTTTTCCAATCTTTTCACTCTTTTCTGTTTTTTCTTTTTTTTTCAATTGGAGTAGATAGACTAAACTATCGCCCGGTTCACACTCCACCCACGTCTATTGAACAGGTGAAGAGGCTCATCCCTCGTTCCCTGTTTAGGATGTGGTTTCCGGCTTTCTCTTTTCCAATCTTTTCACTCTTACGTAGCCCCTGCACATCAGTGGCGTTACCACTTTTTTTGGGGTGATATGATTTTTTTTTTAAAAAAAAAAAAAAAAGAAGGAAATTTAGAGACCCTTCAGAGATTTCCTTTTTGAGTCAATGTTGCATAATTTTTAAAAAATTTAAAGAAAAAAATACACAAATGTCCACCGCCCTTGAGTATATTCACTGACCACAAAAGAAATAAAAATTCCCAGTGCCTTCTTTCAGCACAACAAAGCCCACAATGGCCTTCACACACAGGTTGGGAAACACTACTTTAGATCTTAAGAAATTGATGGAATTTTTTGTTGGTGATTTTTAGAATCTGACATGTGCTTCTGATTTCTTAAATTTTTCCTCATATTTCTGCATTCGCCACCAAAAAAACCAGACTTGGTATTTGTATATATGAGGCCTTCAGTACAAGAGGGTACTTTCCACCATGCATGTGAAAATCAGTTAAGCTTAACACTGTATAACCCAAACCTTCCTGTATCTGGTAAGCAACTCAACTGTATAAAAAATGAAGATGAAAGTAAATACTAGTCAGAAATTAATAATAATGGCTGACAATGTTTCATCTAATAAAAAATAAAGATGAAAGTAAATACTAGTCAAAAATTAATAATAATGACTGACAATGCTTCATCTAATAAAAAGAAGATGAAAGTAAATACTAGTCAAAAATTAATAATAATGGCTGACAATGCTTCATCTAATAAAAAATGAAGATGAAAGTAAATACTAGTCAAAAATTAATAATAATGGCTGACAATGCTTCATCTAATAAAAAATGAAGATGAAAGTAAATACTAGTCAAAAATTAATAATATTATTGACAATGCTTCATCTAATAAAAAATGAAGATGAAAGTAAATACTAGTCAAAAATTAATAATGGCTGACAATGCTTCATCTAATAAAAATGAAGATGAAAGTAAATACTAGTCAAAAATTAATAATAATGGCTGACAATGCTTCATCTAATAAAAAATGAAGATGAAAGTAAATACTAGTCAGAAATTAATAATGGCTGACAATGCTTCATCTAATAAAAAAATGAAGATGAAAGTAAATACTAGTCAAAAATTAATAATGGCTGACAATGCTTCATCTAATAAAATGAAGATGAAAGTAAATACTAGTCAAAAATTAATAATAATGGCTGACAATGCTTCATCTAATAAAAAATAAAGATGAAAGTAAATACTAGTCAAAAATTAATAATAATGGCTGACAATGCTTCATCTAATAAAAAAGAAGATGAAAGTAAATACTAGTCAAAAATTAATAATAATGGCTGACAATGCTTCATCTAATAAAAAATGAAGATGAAAGTAAATACTAGTCAAAAATTAATAATAATGGCTGACAATGCTTCATCTAATAAAAAATGAAGATGAAAAGTAAATACTAGTCAAAAATTAATAATAATGGCTGACAATACTTCATCTAATAAAAAATGAAGATGAAAGTAAATACTAGTCAAAAATTAATAATGGCTGACAATGCTTCATCTAATAAAAATGAAGATGAAAGTAAATACTAGTCAAAAATTAATAATAATGGCTGACAATGCTTCATCTAATAAAAATGAAGATGAAAGTAAATACTAGTCAGAAATTAATAATAATGGCTGACAATGCTTCATCTAATAAAAAATGAAGATAAAGTAAATACTAGTCAAAAATTAATAATAATGGCTGACAATGCTTCATCTAATAAAAAATGAAAGTGAAAGTAAATACTAGTCAAAAATTAATAATGGCTGACAATGCTTCATCTAATAAAAAATGAAGATGAAAGTAAATACTAGTCAAAAATTAATAATAATGGCTGACAATGCTTCATCTAATAAAAAATGAAGATGAAAGTAAATACTAGTCAAAAATTAATAATAATGGCTGACAATGCTTCATCTAATAAAAAATGAAGATGAAAGTAAATACTAGTCAAAAATTAATAATAATGGCTGACAATGCTTCATCTAATAAAAAATGAAGATGAAAGTAAATACTAGTCAGAAATTAATAATAATGGCTGACAATGCTTACCATCTAATAAAAAATGAAGATGAAAGTAAATACTAGTCAAAAAATTAATAATAATGGCTGACAATGCTTCATCTAATAAAAAATGAAGATGAAAGTAAATACTAGTCAAAAATTAATAATGGCTGACAATGCTTCATCTATTAAAATGAAGATGAAAAGTAAATACTAGTCAAAAATTAATAATAATGGCTGACAATGCTTCATCTAATAAAAAATAAAGATGAAAGTAAATACTAAGTCAAAAATTAATAATAATCGCTGACAATGCTTCATCTAATAAAAAATAAAGATGAAAGTAAATACTAGTCAAAAATTAATAATAATGGCTGACAATGCTTCATCTAATAAAAAATGAAGATGAAAGTAAATACTAGTCAAAAATTAATAATAATAGCTGACAATGCTTCATCTAATAAAAAATGAAGATGAAAGTAAATACTAGTCAAAAATTAATAATGGCTGACAATGCTTCATCTAATAAAAAATGAAGATGAAAGTAAATACTAGTCAAAAATTAATAATAATGGCTGACAATGCTTCATCTAATAAAAAATAAAGATGAAAGTAAATACTAGTCAAAAATTAATAATAATCGCTGACAATGCTTCATCTAATAAAAAATAAAGATGAAAGTAAATACTAGTCAAAAATTAATAATAATGGCTGACAATGCTTCATCTAATAAAAAATGAAGATGAAAGTAAATACTAGTCAAAAATTAATAATAATGGCTGACAATGCTTCATCTAATAAAAAAATAAAGATGAAAGTAAATACTAGTCAAAAATTAATAATCGCTGACAATGCTTCATCTAATAAAAAATGAAGATGAAAGTAAATACTAGTCAAAAATTAATAATAATGGCTGACAATGCTTCATCTAATAAAAAATAAAGATGAAAGTAAATACTAGTCAAAAATTAATAATAATCGCTGACAATGCTGCATCTAATAAAAAATAGAATGAAAGTAAATACTAGTCAAAAATTAATAATAATGGCTGACAATGCTTCATCTAATAAAAAATAAAGATGAAAGTAAATACTAGTCAAAAATTAATAATAATCGCTGACAATGCTTCATCTAATAAAAAATGAAGATGAAAGTAAATACTAGTCAAAAATTAATAATAATGGCTGACAATGCTTCATCTAATAAAAAATGAAGATGAAAGTAAATACTAGTCAAGAATTAATAATAATGGCTGACAATGCTTCATCTAATAAAAAATAAAGATGAAAATACTAGTCAAAAATTAATAATAATCGCTGACAATGCTTCATCTAATAAAAAATGAAGATGAAAGTAAATACTAGTCAAAAATTAATAATAATGGCTGACAATGCTTCATCTAATAAAAAATGAAGATGAAAGTAAATACTAGTCAAAAATTAATAATAATGGCTGACAATGCTTCATCTAATAAAAAATAAAAGATGAAAGTAAATACTAGTCAAAAATTAATAATAATCGCTGACAATGCTTCATCTAATAAAAAATGAAGATGAAAGTAAATACTAGTCAAAAATTAATAATAATGGCTGACAATGCTTCATCTAATAAAAAATGAAGATGAAAGTAAATACTAGTCAAAAATTAATAATAATGGCTGACAATGCTTCATCTAATAAAAAATAAAGATGAAAGTAAATACTAGTCAAAAATTAATAATAATCGCTGACAATGCTTCATCTAATAAAAAATGAAGATGAAAGTAAATACTAGTCAAAAATTAATAATAATGGCTGACAATGCTTCATCTAATAAAAAAATGAAGATGAAAGTAAATACTAGTCAAAAATTAATAATAATGGCTGACAATGCTTCATCTAATAAAAAATGAAGATGAAAGTAAATACTAGTCAGAAATTAATAATAATGGCTGACAATGCTTCATCTAATAAAAAATGAAGATGAAAGTAAATACTAGTCAAAAATTAATAATGGCTGACAATGCTTCATCTAATAAAAAATGAAGATGAAAGTAAATACTAAGTCAAAAATTAATAATAATGGCTGACAATGCTTCATCTAATAAAAATGAAGATGAAAGTAAATACTAGTCAAAAATTAAAAATAATGGCCGACAATGCTTCATTTAATAAAAAATGAAGATGAAAGTAAATACTAGTCAAAAATTAATGTTAATTGTACTTGCTACAAAGTCTAATTTCCTATGGTTCACATTATTGTTAAATGTACTCCTGCCTGACTGTGCAGGCCCATTCTGTGTGTTTGTGTAGAAGGTACCTTTTGCTACATCCTGGTTGCATTTTTTTTTTTTTTTTTTGGCTAAGAGCTTGGGAGTTGAAGCCAATATTCTTGTCTACTCATTATGATTGTTATCTGATCAGTAACTGGATCATGATTACCTTCATGATAAAACTTCAGATTATTTTTTTCCCTCTTTTTTTTTTTATTTTCCGTAAAAATGCATGCGTATGTTTATGAGCAAGTTTATGTTTGCCATTAAACTTTTTATCTATCTTGGGGGGTGCATTATGTGACTATTCTGTCGAGTAAAGGTTGCACTATGTTGGTGCTTGTCTTGTGTTATATGTGGATAAAGTTTTACTTCAAAATGCCGCACAATTCTTCTGTTGGAAGTGTTTCTATGTTAAAATAGATGCTTTAAGCTTCCTTTTAAAAAAATTGAGTGGTTTATCTCAAATAGATCTAAAGTTAAGGCATTTTGAAATTCTACAGACTTTAAATACGATTTTTTATTTATTTTATTTTTTTAATATTTTGCACTGGAAGTACTTTCCAATTCCCAACGCCTCCTATATAGTTTAATAAGTCTGCTAAAAATACTTTCTATTTATTTCTGCATCTTCCACCCCAACAACTAGACTTGGTATTCATTATATATATATATATATATAGTCATCATCAGACAGATCTGTTTTGCTGTATCACAGCTCATCAGTACGGTTAGACTCCAATTGCCTTTAACCCAGGATTGAAACCCGACCGAATTGGCATTAGTCGGTGATTCTACCTCTGGGCTGTGAGTATTCAGTAGGAGAAGGCAGACTTTTTAGCGCATATATTATCATTATACATGCCCAATAGCCAGAGTGCTCTAATTCATTACTGAATGAGCGATGTGTACATGCCAGAGTAGCTACTGTTTTTCAAAGTCTACCATTCTTCCAGAGTGCTCAATCAGGGTGTGAGAGAAAAGTGACGAGGGTGAATGCTGTGTAAGTATTTGTTTGTTTGATAGATTCGACTTAGCGTCTGCATTTTGCAGTCTAGCTCGACGGGAGTTACTCTTAGGTGTAGATCAAAGTTTTAGAACATTAACGACACCTTGAAATTTTTCAAAATTAGGGGTAGAAAAATTAGGGGCCAAAATTAGGGGTAGAAAAATATATATTATCACCCCACAAAGTCAGGGATCAGTTTATGTATTGATTATAATATAAAATCGATCACCCCACTTTATATTATCTATATATGTTGCCCCTCCTATTTCCACCCTAATCCAATAGAGACATTCTACATTGTTATCTATATCTATAAAAGTGACAAGGGTGGATGTTGTAGATTAATCATGTTTTTATTCTTATTATTCCTTAAACTAACCAAGTGAAACCAGGCTAAACTGCTAGTCTATATTTATAAAAGTGACGAGGGCGGACCTTGTGTAAGTATTTGCCATGTAAATTCATATGTTTTTTATTCTTATTATTCCTTAAACTTATATATCTAAATTTACTCGAGCCACAAGATTAGCAACTAGGTCCCACCATTTTACTGTGAAAACAAGAAATTATAAATGCAAATTCTACTCCAACAGCTTCTTTACTTGCACTTTCCGCCTGTGGAATTCCCTTCCATTTACTTGTTTTCCTGACAACTACAATCTCAAAAAATTTAAATGTAAAGTCAATAGTCCTCTCCTATCTCATTAACCTGCATCCACTCTCTCATGCTCCTTTCTTTGTCCACTCCACTCTCATCAGTATTCTTATCCTTCTCTTACGCACTTCCTGACACCCCCTATAACCTGTTACTCTTTCTCATAACTTTCCTCCTATGTAGCCTCCTGCAAAACAGTGGCAATAAAATGCCTTGCTTGGGGCGATATGACTATATAAAAAAAAAAAAAAGTTACAAGGAAGCTACATGAATGCAGTGGGAAAGTGATTACTACCCAAGTGCTGAGTGAAATCAGGCTGAACTGGTAGTGTGTATATATATATATATATATATATATATATATATAAACTTATTTATAAATGGAACTTTGTCTGTGTGTGTGTATGTCCATTACCTATAGACTCCGAAACAGCTGAACTGATTTTCTTGAAAATTTACACAGTTGTACTATAAGTGTCTGCGAGTGTTCTTAGCTAGGTTTTGTGTCAAGGTACCCCCCAATAAATATCGATAATCGAAGAAATCAGGTTATAGAAAGAGTGGTCCGATTTTAATCAAATTTCATACATTCATAGACAAAGATATAAGAAACGATATTCAGAAGCTTCAAGGTTGCAGTTCTTATAATAGTGCAAAAAATTGATAATATCTATGCATATAAAAGGCAAGTTGTTTGTGTGTGTGTGTCTGTTTATCTGCCTGTATGTCTGTATTTTTTCAGCCCTTTTATTTTAGTTTTTGCTTTGGGTTTGGCTCTAAGTAGGTATAATTGTATTTCTTAGTCTCAGCCATGATACCATTTACTCAGAGGACTTATTTAGCCTTCAAAATTCAGTTTACGACGAAAATAACTTATTTGATATCGATACCAGGAAATCAAAATATATATATGTGTGTGTGTGTGTGTGTGTGTGTGTGAGATGCAATAAAAAATCTGCTAAAAATAAATATGTTCAAGTGAGATTATTATTAGCAACCATTTCTTTGTCGTATACATCATCATAAAGGTTTCACTTACTGTTTTGTGTTTGCCTTCGTGCAACTCTATTGGTATTTAAGTAAAACAGCATCGTTGTTACATTCTTGCTAGCATGCAACAGTATTTAAAAAGAAAAATGTCTCCTTTTTCTTTGACATGCAAGTTGTTGTATCCCGGAGTGGGGCATAACCAGAGAAAAGAATAGTGCCAGAAATAACTCTTAACACTGAGGATATATAAATAGAGATTTATTATACCTCAGTACAATAAACCAAATACAAGTACACCAACGAACAGTTAACACGAATAACACTTATGAAGGCAATGTCTCTGTATAGGACGTATGCGTCCGTCTTGAGAAAAAAAGCTTCCGTCTAGTGACGTTTAACTCGAGTCTCAGGTTAATGGCTGCCGACTCTCGTATGTTGACGGATGATCTTGATCACTCCCATGTAATGACGTAGACTCTCGTATAGTCACGGACACACTATCTCTCTAGCGCTATCCTGTAATTCGTTCCCGTCACGGTCTTTTATGACTCGGGCCATACCCATTGCGGGGTAGGACCAGGATATTCCTCTACAACAATATCTCTCCGGAACACAAGTAATCATGGCTCTACAGATTTCATTTCTTTGTAATCTGGGAATCACCATACTTGATTGGGAAATATAGTGGAATATTTTTCCATTGTTTTTTCCATGGTTTTGAATTCTGAGGTTGCTTTCTTTTAGATTCATGCTGTTTAAGTACTTGGAAATCTGTTTACTCTGCTATTTAATCCATAGTTGGAGAAGGAGAAGAGAGTCAGTATTAATGATAGATTTTAAGTATTAACAGTAGGTTTAAAAAGCAAACAAATCTGGTGTTAACGTTAGTTTTAGTAGTAATGATAGGTTTAAAACAAATTTGTATTCTAAATTTAGCACATCACTCAAAATGTTCCAGGCCTGACATATAGATGGCACCACGAATAAAAATCCATATGATTTTTATCAAGTACTAACCTTCAAATGGTATGTGACAAAATTTGGGCCCAATCAAATTATTAGTTTACAAATTATAATTATTTAAGTGAAGCTACTGTTGAAAATTTTTAAAACAATGGAAAAATCTTACTTTTGTGTGTCAATAAAGCATTGCTTTCTAATGGGGAAAAAATACTGATCAAGCAAAGCAATGGCGTGATAAGTGTTATTCGGATTCTGCTCTGTCAGAAATGGTTAAGAGGTGGTATGTTGACTTAAAACGCAGTCATACAGACAAATGATGCTGAACACTCAGGTCACCCAAAAGTGACTGTTGTTCTGAAAAATACCCAAAAAATCCACAAACTTGTTTTTACCAATTGTAAATTAAAGTTGTGTGAGATAGCAGAGAAGTTGAACATATCAGAAGGCATTCATCATTTTGCATGAACATTTGTCAGTGAGGAAGCTGTGTTGAAAGTGGGTGTCACATTTGCTCACAGTTGATCTAAAGCAATAAAGCATCAACGGTTCAGTGTTGTTTGCATCTGTTTCAACACACCAAGGCGTTTTTGCATAAATATGTGACAGTGGATGAAACATGGATCCACCACTTCACTAGAGTCAAATCGGCAGTCAGCTGAGTGGACTGCAGCAGGTGTAAGCCATCCAAAGCAGCCAAAGATGCAAACATCAGCAGGCAAGGTTTTATCCTTTGTATCTTGCTAAGACCCACCCTGGCACTCGTATTGTAGTAAATCACCTTATTCATTGGTAAAAAATAAGTTCCACCTAAGTAGGATCTTCCATGAACCAAGAGGATTTTTTTTTTGTTGTTGTTTTTAATGTTCACCCAATACAAGGCTGGTTTCCAAGCCATATTGGGATCCAAGGAGGAGACAAGGCAGATATTGCTGCTAAATCATCTTTAAAAATGAGAACAGATGAAAATCTTCAAATTCTCGATACAGACTTTAAACCAAAAATAAATAAATCTATAAAAGATAAATGGCAAAAATCATGGAAAAACCAAATCGGAAATAAACTGATTTCAAATCAAACCTAAAATAGGAAAATGGGGAAAAAAAATCTTGGAAACACTCGGAAAAAAACAAGTCATCATAACTAGAATACATATGGGACACACATACTTAACTCACTCTTGTATATCAAAAAAAGACAAATCCACCAAAATGCAGTTGCGGAAGCCTAATTACAATAAAACATATCCTACTGGAATGTAAAATCATAAATAAGACAAAAATATTTCAATAGAAAAAGCTTAAAATAAATTTTTAAAAATACAGACATCGATGAAATATACAACTTTCTCAAAGAAATCAAGATCCTCACCAAAATATAATACTTTCAAATATTGTATATGTATGGATATATATATATATATATAAGTGTATACATATGTATAGACATATATATGCACACACATATGTGTAAGTATGCAGATATACAATCAAAAACAATCACAAGATTAATTTACCAAAAAAATGGAAAAAAAAAACCAGCTCATAAAACTTGCCAACCTTTTATACAGAATAAAGACTATGTATACATAAATAAACAAGGCTTCTGCATAAAATGACCCAAATAGGAGTTGACATGCCATAAAATCTAATAACCAACCAACCAACCAATACAAGGCCTAGGAGCCTCTCAAGGTAAATGGTTACTGTGTGGAGTTGTATTAAAAAAAGAAATTGATAAAGTGAAGCTCTTCGGGGTGGGGGTGCATAAAGAAAAGGTAATGCCTAGCTCTAGGCTTGAAGAGGTCAGGATTTAATCTAAATCTAATCTTATTTATAAATGGAACTTTGTGTGTGTGTGTCCATTACCTATAGACTCCGAAACGGCTGAACTGATTTTTTTGAAAATTTACAGAGTTGTACTATAAGCGTCTGTGAGTGTTCTTAGCTAGGTTTTGTGTCGAGGTACCCCCGATAAATATCTAAAATCGATAATCGAAAAAATCGGGTTATAGAAGGGGTGGTCCGATTTTAATCAAATTTGATACACTCATAGACAAAGACATAAGAAACGATAGTCAGAAGTTTCAAGGTTGTAGTTCTTAAAATAGTGCAGAAAATCAATTATATATATATATATATATATATATATATATATATATATATATATATATATCAGGCAAGATGACTGTGTGTGTGCGTCTGTTTATTTGTCTGTATGTCCTTTATACAAATCCACAATTTTTATCTGATTCTCACCAAACTTCACACAAATATTTTTTAGGTTGAGTCTGATCTCCAGGACCATGGATTAGTTTTAAAGCTGTCATTACACCTGAGCAATGCCGGGCTATGCTGCTAGTGTGTATATATATATATATTTTTATATATATATATATATTTTATTTTGGTGCGATTGGTAAATTGTCGCAATTATTTTATTATTTCAAATATTCTTTAGGCTGAGTCTCCAGGACCATGGATTAGTTTTAAAGATTTCATTACACCCGAGCAACGCCGGGTTACACTGCTTGTTAGTGAATAAAATTTCAGTGTTCAGTTGGAGACATTAGAAGTATAGTATGAGTTGTGGAGTTGTGGCGAAATTTTGCTGCGAAGTGTAGTGATTAGTTTGTGCCAGAAGTAAGACAACACGAAACAAGAAGGCAGGTTCAGAACAATGTATTAATATAACAATTCCCTAATTTGGAGTAGATAGATCTATCTATCGCTTGGTTCACACTCCACCCATGTCTATTGAACAGGTGAAGAGGCTCATCCCTTGTTCCCTGTTTAGGATGGGGTTTCTGGCTTTCTCTTTATCAATCTTTTCACTATAAGTAGCCCCCTGCACATCAGTGGCGTTACCGCCTTGCTCGGGGTGATACGATTAAAAAAAAAAAAAAAAAAAAAAAATAACAAGAAGAACATAGACAAAGAAAGTGTTAATAATCAGTAATACAGAAATAAGTAAGTCTGAAGGTATTATTACGCTGCTTATTGCCTGACTAGTATCTATTGTCCGATGCTGTTAACTGCTCACCCGGAAAGTCACACTTTCAACAAGAGGAAGAGTCCATTCCTCATAGGAGGGCACCATAACAGTATGGAAGTAGATTTTAGAAGGAATCAGAAACTCAGTCCTAAGTAGGAAATAAGGGATAACTCTCTACTCTTGTTCAAAAGACTGGGGAGGAGTATGAACCGGATGATAGGTAGGATATTTCCCTGCTGATTACAATCTTAGCCTGTTCAAGTCTAGAGTTAGCCATTATCTTCTCCACCTATTCGAATAACCTATGCCTCTTACTCTGTCATATCTACCTTGAGTGGCCCCCTGGCTTTATACAGGGTGAACCTCACTATAAAAAGCCCCCCACACCTCAAAAAAAAAGGAAGTAAAATACTTTCTCAGAATAATATTAACATCTCATGTTTATTAAACATCTCCTTTTACTAAAGATCATTAAAATTCTTTAAAAGTACATATAGATAAAAGATATGCATTGTGGTGCAGTGGATATTGACTCAGAAAGACAAATTAGGGAGCTAGGTTCAAATTCCAGGTTGAATTCCTTGCATTCACATGTGCACAAATACCCTTGGGAAAGGTATTAATCCGTCTCTTCCCTCCAGTTATGGGTTAAATAACAGGACAGATTGGGTTCTATGTCCTTGGCTGGCAATCAGTCTACCGCAGAAAGCAATGGCAACCTACTGTGGGATAATCTTCTGCTCAGTCAGTCACTTTCGAGACATGATCGCCCAATGCGTCTATCGCGTATGGCACGTAACTGAGAGATAAAAGCAAAATATTTTCATTCTGTTAAAATCAAAAGGCACAATTTTGATCATAAAAACCTAACATTTTTTTGTCGGTGATCTTTGAATCTCACGCATCTGATTGCACAGTCACCTGAGTTGCTATCAGGTTAATTTCTAGTCAGTCGATCCAATAATAGAAAATTTTTCACTTTTTTTTACCTGTGTAGCCTCATTTTCAAAACTATCTTTTTATCTACCTTGTTTCACAGTTTTGGAACGGCCATTGCGGTAAGCAGTATTTTATCTATAACAATATTTTCAAAGTGCTTTCAAGATAAGCAACATCGACCACCACCCACCTTTTTTTTTTTTTTAAGTTCATTCAAAATATTTCAAGAAGCATCTTCAAAAAAAAAAAAAAGTAACGTGAAGTTAATATTATCTGTGTTTTCTCTGAAAGTTTGAAAGTGATTACTACAACAAGTTGAGAATCCTTTATCCAAAATTCTTGGGACCAGAAGTGCTTCAGTTCTCAGATGTTTTTTGATTTTGGAATAGTCAGTCAGTCAGTCAAGTGCCATATGTGATACATGATTGGGCGATCATGTCTTGAAAGAGACATGACTGACCAGGCAGAAGATTATCCCGCAGTAGGTTGCCATTACTTTCTGCAATAGACTGGTTGCCAGCCAAGGCCATAAAACCCAATCTGTCCTGTTATTTAATCCATAACTGGAGGGAAGAGACAGATTAATACCTTTCCCAAGGGTATTTGCGCATAAGTGAATGCAAGGAATTCAACTGGTATTTGAACTCGGTTCCCCGATTTCTCGTTCCAAGCCGATATCCACGGTGCCGCAACGCACATCCTTTTTGGAATAGAGGTTGTTTAATTTGTATATAGCATCGATATTTCGCTCACCTGGGTAGATTGTTCTCGTTCCACGAGTCATGCCACTTCCTGACATTTCAGTTATCTCCTTTTAACTTGAATCTCTGAGTTTTTAGTTCACCTCTGCTGTGGCCAGGTATTGAACTCACAACTCTTTGGATCAAGTCACAGAATTCAGCCAACACTTTTATCAACTAGGCCAGGGGTTTTCAAACTGTGGTTCGTAAGGATAAGATAGGGGGTCTGTGGATTAACTCATCATGTGAAATTCAAAGTACAAATTTTCAATGTCTGGATATTTATTTTTACTTATTAATGCTATCAAATGACAATAGCTTGCACTATCACCCATTACATGTCAACGTTATTTATACAAAAAAAAATTATTCTACACATGCAAGAGCTTGATGTTCAAATTTACTTTTTTTTTTGCTCAGGGTGCAAGTGTCACCCATGGATAAAATTTTAATAAAGGGGCCCGTTAGTCAAAATGTTTGAAAACCCCTGCACTAGGCCATGTGTTGTTGAGAAAATTCTAATCACCTGAAGATCAGAATGTACGATGGCTGAAACATTGTGAATATGGCCACAAAAGATGGGGACAAGACTGAATGATGTAAATAATTACAAGAACTCATCTCAGAAATATAGACAAAGATAGTGGTTTGCTTCTTTTTACAGTTTTTTTTTTTTTTTTTTTAATCATATCACTCCAAGCAAGGCATTTTACTGCCACTGTTTTGCAGGGGGTTACATAGGAGGAAAGTTATGAGAAAGAGTGACAGGTTATAGGGGGTGTCAGGAAGTGGGTAAGAGAAGGATGAGAATACTGATGAGTGGAGTGGCCGGAGAAAGGAGCATGAGAGAAAGATGACTGTGACCATAAAATGAGGGATCACTTTATATATTGATTGTAATGTATAATTGAACCCCCACTTTATATCTACATTATAATAGTATAGAATTTTTTATTTTTTATAATCATATCGCCCCAAGGAAGGCATTTTACTGCCACTGTTTTGCAGGGGGTTACATAAGAGGAAAGTTATGAGAAAGAGTGACAGGTTGCATTAGAGATGGTGTCTGTCCAATAATGAATAAGTAATTTTGCTTCTTGTGTTTCAGCTGTCAACATCATGTACTTTGCTCTGCATGTTGACATCTTAACCCCTCAATCCCCTCCTTTGACTTCTTGATTCCTGGCTACCTTCCCCTCTTAAGGAAGGACTTCACCATCCATATGCATGATCTGTGGGTTTACATCAGTGACCATCTCTCTCTTGTTAGGGTAACTTTGAATCTTCTGACTACTCCTACATGTGTCTCTGACTTTCTCTGACTATATGGGTAATGCGAGTTCCTCCAACACATTCGCTAACATATTTGTGTTTGGTGATTTTAATGCTCACCATGCCAAGTGGCTGAAAAACTCTGTCACCGATCCTGCTGGCATTCATGCCATGTACTTTTCAATTACTCAATCTCTTACTCAATTACTCAATCTCTTACTCAATTACTCAATCTCTTACTCAATTACTCAATCTCTTACTCAATTACTTACTCAATTACTCAATCTCTTACTCAATTACTCAATCTCTTACCAATTACTTACTTCAATTACTCAATCTCTTACTCAATTACTTACTCAATTACTCAATCTCTTACTCAATCACTTACTCAATTACTCAATCTCTTACTCAATTACTCAATCTCTTACTCAATTACTCAATCTCTTACTCAATTACTCAATCTCTTACTCAATTACTCAATCTCTTACTCAGTTACTTCAATCTCTTACTCAAGTTACTTACTCAATTACTCAATCTCTCAATCTCTTACTCAATTCTCTTACTCAATCTCTTACTCAATTACTCAATCTATTTCCATACATGCTTCTATAGTATCTCTACAGGACACGCTTCTCTGCTGATCTCTGCTTCACCTTTGTCCCTGACTCCTGCCAAGCCTTTCAACTTTGCCCTCCTGGAAACTCTGATTAATTATGCTGTCGTTTCAATAAATATTTCTCTCCACTCTCCTCAGGAACCTCCTACCAACAGATTTTTTTACTGCTACTAAAGAGCAGACTGGGATTCATTTTTTTTTTTTTTTAATTTTTTTTTTTTATGTGCCATCTCTTCAGAAAAAGTGTTTAGCCTTCCCATTGAGGACTGTGCCTCTGGAATCTCCTTTTGGGTGAAAGATGGCATCAATGCTCTCATCCCAGTCATAAACTTCCGTCTTAAACCTAGGTTTATGGCCATATCATGTTGAATACACCGGTTCTCGCTCAATCACCGAAGCTAAGCAACATTGAGCCTGGTCAGTACTTAGATGGGTGACCGCTTGGGAATACCAGGTACTGTAAGCGTTTAGTGACGGATGTGCGTGCTTACGGCCATATCACATTGAATTCGCCGGTTCTCGCTTGATCACCGAAGTTAAGCAATGTCGAGCCTGGTCAGTACTTAGATGGGTGACTGCTTGGGAATACCAGGTGCTGTAAGCGTTTAATGACGGATGTGCATTGTGGTGCAGTGGATATTGGCCCGGAAAGAGAAATCGGTGAGCCGAGTTCAAATTCCAGTTGAATACCCTGCATTTACTTAAGCACTTGTACCCTTGGGAAAGGTATTAATCCATCCCTTCCCTCCAATTATGGGATAAATAACAAGGGTAGGACTTGAGGACCCTGCCCTTTAAAACAAATTCCAATGAATCTTGATATTTGATAAGAAAAAAAGTATTACTAGACACAAAACTTATATAAAAAACAACAATAAATTTCTGAAAGGAAAAGGTATTACCAGCAATAAAAAAATTTAGTTGGCAATAAATGACTCGCCGAGGTTGATATGCCATAAAAAAAAAAAACAACCAACCGTCTTAAACCTCGTTCATCCCCCAGGTTCTCTCCTATCTGCTCTGTTGTCATTGCCCACAGGAATCACTTCTTCCAGTTATATCAGAGCCACATGTCTGAGCATAATAGCCGCCGATTTGCCTCTGCTTGTAATGAGTGTAAGAGGATCTTAAATGATGCTAACCTGTTGTTTGCTGAGAGAATGAAGTGGTGTGTAGCAGCCTGCAAGTTTGGCTCCAAAGACTCTTGATGGCTCTGCAAATGTGTGCTGAACAATAGCAAATCCTCCATTCCTCTTTTAATCAATAAATTTGAGGTCCTCACAGCCACTGTGGACAAGGCTGAATGATATACTTGCAAATTTTCCTCCAACTCCATATTTGACTTATCTGGAGTATCTGCACCTGACTTCCCTCCTAAAACTGAGGCTCAACTGAGGGATGTTTACATAACCCCTTCTCTAGTCTCTAAGATAATTTCAAAACTTGACCCTATAAGGTGAGCAGAGGCGATTCAATCCTGATCATTGTCTTGAAGAAATGTGCCTCCTGAACACTCTTCTTTCTTCTGTAAAGTCTATAATTACTATCTTGCTGATTCCTGTTTTCCTGCCTGCTGGGTATACTCTTCTGTGGTTCCTGTATTTTAGAACTCAGGAGAACCCTCAAACCCCTCTAATTATTACCTCCTACCAATTTTTAGCAAAGTGTTCAAGGCTATCATCAATGCTGAAACATTTCAACATCTAAATACGAATTTGAACGTGATACTAGATTAGCAACTAGATCCCACCCTTTTACAGTGAAACCGATAAAATGCAACCATAACTTCTACTCCAACAGTTTCTTTCCTCGCACTTCCCGACTGTGGAATTCTCTTCCACATGATTGCTTCCCCGACGGCTACAATCTCCAGGAGTTTAAATGTAAGGTCAATAGACACCTCCTAACACACTAACCTGCTTCCATTCTATCAAACACTCTTCCCATCTGCCCAACCCTCATCCTCGCTATCCTTACTCATCTGTCACCTTCCTCCTGACATTCCCTATGTCTAACCACTCCTTCTCTTTACCTTCCCCTATGTAGCCCCATGCGCAATAGTGGCTGTGGAATGCCTTGCTTGGGGTGAGATGATTAAAAAAAAAAAAAAAATCTCACTACCCATAAACTATTCTCAGACAGACAGTATTGCTCGGTCTACTGCTGATTTGCTAACAACCATCATCAAGTACATATACCAGGCCTTTGATAAGAATAGTGAAGCTCAAGCTGTTCCCCTGGATATCTCCAAAGCATTTGATAGTCTTGCATACTCGCCTTCTGCACAAACTACAGAGTTATGATATCACTGGATACTTGCTTTGTTTAATTCAACCATTCTTATCAAACTGCATAATGAAGGTTGTCTTGAATGGGTACACCCCCAGATCCTATCACACGAACGCGGACGTCTCCCAGGGCTCCATTTACCGCCCGACGCTCTTTCTGATCTTCATCAACAATCTCCCAGATGTGATCAAATCCCAAGTAGGCATTTATGCTGATGACACCACCATTTACTCCTGCCTCCGTTGGAAATCTGCCAAGGCGGACAAAGATAACCTCACTGCTGATCTTGAGAAGAACCTCCAATCTGTGGAGAACTGGAGTAAGAAATGGCTCGTAAACGTTAATGCTTCCAAAATGAAGCTGCTGTCCGTCAACCACTATAGACAGTCCCTTCTGTCTCTCATTAACATGGATCTAGCTAGTCTCCCTAAAAGCAATACACTGTGCCTCCTCAACCTCGTTTTCTCAACTGACCTCAACTGAAACGACTTCATTGAATCTACTGCTAGAAAAGTTGGGTCTCTATGTCAAGACAGGAAGTTTTTCTTGCCCGAGTCCATTTTGCACATATACAAATTAACCATCCACCCATGCATTAAATGCTGTTGTCATATCTTGTCAGAAACCCCTGCTATTCATTTCGGGGTTTTCGACAGGCTCCAGAAGAAAATCTGCAATGTAATTGGTCCTGACCTGGCAGCTCAACTCCAGCCACTTTCTCATTGACAGGTTGTGACTTCCCTCTGTTTCTTCTACAAATATTTTCACGGTTTCTGCTCTGACGAGCTTAGCTCCCTGGTATCTCCTCTAAAAACATTTACTCAAGCAATCAGACTGGTAACAAAGATCCACCCTTTTACAGTCGAAACAACCAAATGCAACCAGCCACTTCTACTCTATCAGCTTCTTTTCTTTCACTCCCCACCTATGAGACTCTTTTCCATATATTGCTTCCTTGATAGCTACAATCTCCAAGAGTTTAAATGCAGCATCAGTTGCCATTTCTTATTCCCTTGTCTTCCATCCTTCTCTTAACCTTTCCTCAACACCCCCCACAAATCATTTTCGTCTCTCTTTTTCACTCTGCTCACATGAAACTCTCTTTGCACCAGTATTCATATCTTTCCTTTGCTCATTTTCTGACACCTGTAATCGGTTCCTCTTCAGTTCCTCTTTCTCTTTCCTCTCCTCCTATGTAACACTTCACTCTCTTCTTATGTAGCCACAGGTGCAGCAGTGGCAGTACAAAAAAAACAAAACAATGAGGATGAAAATAAATGCTAGTCAAATATTAATAATAATGGCAGACAATGCTTCATCTAATAAAAAATGAAGATGAAAGTAAATACTCATCAAAAATTCATAATAATGGCTGACAATGCTTCATCTAATAAAAAATGAAGAAGAAAGTAAATACTAGTCAAAAATTCATAATAATGGCTGACAATGCTTCATCTAATAAAAAATGAAGATGAAAGTAAATACTAGTCAAAAATTAATAATAATGGCTGACAATGCTTCATCTAATAAAAAATGAAGATGAAAGTAAATACTAGTCAGAAATTAATAATAATGGCTGACAATGCTTCATGTAATAAAAAATGAAGATGAAAGTAAATACTAGTCAAAAATTAATAATAATGGCTGACAATGCTTCATCTAATAAAAAATGAAGATGAAAGTAAATACTAGTCAGAAATTAATAATAATGGCTGACAATGCTTCATTTAATAACAAATGAAGATGAAAGTAAAATACTAGTCAAAAAATTAATAATAATGGCTGACAATGCTTCATCTAATAAAAAATGAAGATGAAAGTAAATACTAATTAATTAATAATAGCTGACAATAACTATAATAAAAAATGGTAAAAGTAAATACTAGTCAAAAATTAATAATAATAATGGCTGACAATGCTTCATCTAATAAAAAATGAAGATGAAAGTAAATACTAGTCAAAAATTAATAATGACTGACAATGCTTCATGTAATAAAAAATGAGGTGATAATACTAGTCAGAAATTAATAATAATGGTAATAATTGTATATAATAAAAAATGAAGATGAAAGTAAATACTAGTCAGAAATTAATAATAATGGCCAAACAGTAAACGCATCTAATGAAAAATGAAGATGAAAGTAAATACTAGTCAAGAAGTGTGTAATGACTGACAATCGCTAATGTAATAAAAAATGAGAGTAAGTAAATATAGTCGAAATTAATAATAATGGCTGACAATGCTTCATCTAATAAAATGAAGATGAAAGTAAATACTAGTCAGAAATTAATAATAATGGCCTTAATCGCCCATCAATAAAATGAAAATGAAAGTAAATACTAGTCGAAATTAATAATAATGGCTGACAATACTTCGTAATAAAAATGAAGATGAAAGTAAATACTAATCCAAAAATTAATAATAATGGCTAACAGTACTTCATCTAATAAAAATGAAGATGAAAGTAAATACTAGTCAAAAATTAATAATAATAGCGTAATATAATGTAATAAAAAATGAAGATGAAAGTAAATACTAATCGAAGTATAACTATTGTAATGCTTCATGTAATAAGAAATGAAGATGAAAATAATACTAGTCGAAATTAATATTGGTGACAATGTTACATCTAATGAAAAATGGATGAAAATAAATATGATAAGAAATTAATAATAATGGCTGACAATACTTCATCTAATAAAAAATGAAGATGAAAAGTAAATACTAGTCGAAATTAATGGCTGACAATACGCTAAAAATACAATAAAAAATAGAAGATGAAAGTAAATACTAGTCAATTAATAATGACGCTGTAAATATGTAATAAAAAATGAAGATGAAAGTAAATACTAGTCGAAAGTGTAATAATAATGGCTACAAACAGTATTCATCTAATAGAAAATGAAGATGAAAGTAAATATGATGAAATTATTAGTATTGACAATACTTCATCTAATAAAATGAAGATGAAAGTAAATACAGTCGAAATTAATAATAATAAATGACAATATTGCTAATCTAATAAAAATGAAGATGAAAGTAAATACTAATTAAATTAATAATATTAACGGCAATGCTTCATCTATTGAAAAAGAAATGAAGGATCAAAGTAAATATAGTCAAAAATTAATAATAATGGCTGACAATGCTTATCCTAATAAAAATGAAGATGAAATACCCGAAATAATGAATTATCAAACAAAAATTAAAATATTCATTAATTTCTTAATGAATTGCCATGTCTGTAACTTGAGTCATTATCCTTGAATTGGTGATGGCAGCCAGGAGGTTAAAAATTTGTCTGTGAGAGCAGAGTACAACACTGTTTAGGGGAGTAAATGAATAGCATTTTTAAAGCCTGACAGTGAAATACTAATTAATGTAAAGTATTTTTAAAATCAGTTTGAGGTCTTTTTTTGAAGCATACAACATCTTGCTCGACAATTAAGTAATGAAAAAATAACCTTAAAAATTGGATAAGTTGAGAGGGAGAAGAAAGTCAGGAGGACCAATGTGACAGAGTGGAGAGAATTACAAAGCCTGATAAATGTATGTTGGAAAATGTTCTTCATTTTATTTAATTTTTATATCTAGTTGTTAACCTCTTAAAATATTTTTCTTTACTTATCAAAACAAGTTTGATGGCAAATGTTATCATTCATTTTATAGAAATATCTAATTTTTAACCTCTCAAAATTTATTTTTTTCCTTATCAAGAAAATAAAAATCTGCTACTTTAAATATTTTTTATCATTTTCTTTTCAACTTTCTATCCTTAAATTTTATCTTTAAAAATAGTTGGTTTTATTCCCAATGAAGATATTTTTTCTTTAAAAGAAAGGATTGTTCTTTTTAATTTCTTGAAAGTTATCAATATTTTTAACATTGAAAGGTAAATAACAAGTTTTGTCTATCTGACAGATTAAAGCTGAACCCTGCCATTTTCAATTGTTAGATAAAAAAAGTTAGATAAGAAAAAATGTATTTCTCATGTGTTACAATAAAGTTTCTTTACAGTGGACTCAAACATTTAATTTCTCATTTCTGTTTTTAAAAATGGGTTTCAGTTTTATAGATGTAGAAATATTCAAACAGATACCAGGGCTTATTGATTAGTAAAGTCCCCAATCTTATAAAACAATTTTTAGACCAGATAGAATAATGAAACTGGTATCAAAATGAAGGAAATTTAATTCTCTTCAAAATTACGAGGATTGATTTATAAGTAAGGTCTCCAATCCTATAAAGCCAGTTTTAGACCAGACAGGATAATGAAACTGGTATCAAAATGAACGGAATTTATTTCCCTTTAAAATTACAAAGTTAATTGATAAGTAAGGTCTGCAATCATATAAATGTTAACTAATTCTGTTGAAGATGCCCACACAGGCACATTTGTATTAGCTCCCTATGTCATCGATGTGGAGCAGATGTTAGTTACAGTTACTGGGAGATGTTCATGAGCAGGGTTTGATGAGGAACTGATCAAGGTGAGTATGCTCGATTCCTTAGTCATGACTCGTAAACAGGGAGATTGCTTGTTGGGTTTGAATGTTAATGGGCTCTAGTTTTCCTTGTACACATTTTTTCCTCTATTTATTTTATGTGTGTTTTATTTTAATTCCCAGGAGTAAATTTGATAAGACTCGGACAAAACCGGTTGTTTTTAGTTATTAGAATTTACATTAAAAATGCCTTTTAAATTACGCTTATTCCTTGCTATTGTAAAATTCAATATGTTTGAAAAATCATTTTGTGTTTTTTTTCCATATTATAGCCATTAGAAAAAATAAGTCTGTAAACATTTTAGAAGCTAAGGCCAAGAATGACAGTATTTTCCCTTTTTGGATTATTGGGAATTTCCCGATATTAATTGGTAACAATATTGTGATGGCAGCGAGAAGAAAGGAACACAAACACAGATGAAAATGTTACAGGAAAAGAGAGAAAAGAAGAAAGGATAGTCTCATCGCAAACAGTCGGGTTTGCGGAACTTATCTGAAAGATGTGTTTTTTTAACAGTTTATATTTCCTGTGTCGTTATGGCTGGGTTGAAGAAATAGAGCCATGACTTCTGTGCTTCAGTTGCTGTCAAATCCCCTCACGTATCCTGGGTCTAGATGACAGAGAGCAAATGGGGACGTCTTGTCTGTAAGGTCCCAACAAGCAAAAGAGGAAGGTAGTTTGTAAAACCTGCTCATGTGGGGAGTTTGTTGAAAATCTAAAAAGGTAACCTGTGATTGTTTGTTTTTCATCCAATCACGAAGCACCCAGTTGGCGACTACGTAATAATTTCTATAGGATTCCAGTTACCTTAAATAATCTCAGTGTGAAAGCATCCTATTCATTTAATCTATTTGATGGTCTCAAGTGTCACTTGTGTGGATATATAATTTCAGTTTTCAGGGTAAAATTAAATACCGTAAACTGTATTGAGATGGTAGATAAGAGAGATGTAGTAAAATATTATCTCCTTTATTTTTGACTAGCAGTATAGCCCAGCGTTGCTCGGGTGTAATGAAAGCTTTAAAACTAATCCATGGTCCTGGAGCTCAGACTCTTTGGATGTTGGCACGAAAGACTAAAAAGCAATAGTTGTTTCCAGTTAAAGTGAAACTCTAGACTGAAAGAAAAATGAATGGATGTAAGTCAAATTTTGATTTCCTGGTATCGATATCAAATAAGTTATTTTCGTCGTAAACTGAATTTTGAAGGCTAAATAAGTCCTCTGAGTAAATGGTATCATGGCTGAGACTAAGAACTACAATTATTCCTTATTTAGAGCCAAACCCGAAGCAAAAACTAAATTAAAAGGCTGAAAAATATACAGACATACAGGCAAATAAACAGACCCACACACACACACACACACACACACATCTTGCCTTATATATATATATATATATATATATATATATATATATTATCGATTTTTCTGCACTATTGTAACAACTGCAACCTTGAAACTTCTGAAAACGGTAACAAATAAAAACGGTAACAAATAAAAAATGGCAGTTGGAAAATCTCATTGTTAGAAAAAAGAATTTTCATTTCAAGTAAGCCTTCCTGTTTTTCTGTCTGTTTTTCCGTTTTCATGGAAAATAAGCCGCTCTGTTTATGTAATCATGAACTTATTCTACAAATTAGAATTCTTTTTACTCTTTTTAAATTATTTTTTCTCTCTAGGTTCGGGCAGTAAACCAAATCTTTGCTGCTAAAATGAACAAGAATTTTTCTACATATTGTCGGCTTTTGTCGTCTCAGAAGTTCACTGTTCAGGATTCCTTGCCTCACTTGCCTGTGCCGCCATTGGAGCAGACCCTGCACAAATACCATCAGTCTGTCCAGCCTTTGCTTGATGAAGAAGAACTCGAACACACAAGCAAGGTACATTTTATTTACGGAATTTATATTTTTTGGTTGTTTTTTTCTACTACCTGTTTAGGTACCTCCACTAAATCGATAACAAAACAGCATAGTATGAATAAAAAAGGTCCTAAACTTAATAAAACAAACTTTTTCCTTCAAAATGTTTATATTATTATTAAGAGGAAAGATCAAAGTAATTTTTAATTATATTTAAAAAGTTTTTAATCCCGTCTAACATGTTCGAAATTTTGGTAGAAAATCTTGTTTTGATTTGAGTTAGCGGGTAGCCAAAGTTGTGGTGCAATGGATATCGACTCGGAATGACAAATCGGGAAGCCGAGTTCGAATTCCAGTTGAATTCTTTGCATTCACTTACACACAAATACCCTTGGGAAAGGTATTAATCCGTCTCTTCCCTCCAGTTATGGGTCAAATAACAGGACAGATTGGGTTCTATAGCCTTGGTTGGCAATCAGTCTACCGCAGAAAGCAATGGCAACCTACTGCGGGATAATCTTCTGCCCAGTCAGTCATGTCTCGAAAGAGACATGATCGCCCAAGCGTGTTTCACGTATGGCCCTCGACTGACTGACAATGAAAAATGTAATGATGACATCACCCACTTTTTTTTCCAGTGATAAACACCTTAATTTGAAAATTCTCGAAAAAATCAAATAATTGTCAGATTTTAATGAAACTTTCAGTACTCATTCACAAATGAATGAAATTATTTTTGAAATTATTTTTTTTTGTTATCCCCTCCCTCTCAACATAAATCCATGAAATTTTAATAAATTCCAATTGGCTGCTAACTTTTGTTTTATTAGTTCAATGCAGGACTCATTAAGGAATATAAACCATCTATTTTTTTTATTTTAAGTTTGCAATTATCCGAAAATCTTCTCCAAAGAGTAAAATAAAAAATGCAGTAATATAATTAAATTTGATAAGATTTTCACTGCTGGAATTTCCTCAATGCTTTCATTCTAAGGGTTAAATATATCAAATGTAATTTTGTACTAACTGTATACTTGTAGTTCAAGATCAGCAGAGTAAAGCTTAGACTAAACTGAATTTCTCTCAAGTTTGGTCTCAAAGGGGATGTAAAAAATTTCCATCTTTTGGTCTGTCTCAGTTTAGGATGTGCGTGGGTGGTGCAGTGGAGATTGGCTCGGAATGACAAATTGAAGTGTCGAGTTCGAATTCCAGATGAATTCCTTGTATTCACTTATGCACAAATACCCTTTGGGAAAGGTATTAATCTGTCTCTTCCCTTCAGTTATGGGTTAAATAATAGGACAGATTGGGTTCTATAGCCTTGGCTGGCAACCAGTCCACCGCAGAAAGCAGTGGTAACCTACTGCGGGATAATCTTCTGCCTAGTTAGACATGTCTTTTTCGAGACATGATCACTCAAAGCGTGTATCACGTATGACACTTAACTGACTGACTGACAGTCTACATATCTACTTTACTGTCCCTTTCTCTGTCTGACTGCCTGCTTTAATTTTTTTTTTTGACTTTAGTAGGCCTCAAAATATGGCAATTATCAGTGCTTCCTTACTAGTTTTGACTAATCACAATTTTTCTTCACTCCAATAAAAGATTTCTACTGTGGACTACGGGACATTTTTAATTTTTTTTTTTTTTTTTTTTTTAGCTATTTGTGGATGAAGACGTTGTGAGACATGATGTAAATTTTTGACTGTTTGCAAGACCAATTTGTTGTTGTAAACGTGCATATGATAATGTGGAAGAATAGATGAAACAACAGTATTGTATGTTTTTAAGGATAAATAATTTGTTCATGTTAAAAAAATACGAAGTAATTGTTTTGCCAACAATTTTTTCCTCTAATGAAGGGTTGGTCGAAGGATTCTGAAGATATTTTCTGCTCCCCCCTTTTTTTAGTATTAAGATGTTTACATCAGTTTTATTTAAGGCAATAACCACATATATATATATATATATATATATATATATATATATATGTGTGTGTGTGTTATGTCTTGAAGGTTGTCACAATGCGTTGAATGAAATAAGGTGTTTGTATGACCTGTTTATTCTATAATCACATCAGAATGGCAGAGAAAACTTCAAACTGTTCTTGCTTTTAGCTGTCCATCTATGAATGGCTGGCTTTATCCACTGCTGCTGTACGTGTGTGCGTGTATGTATGTATGTGTGCGTGTGTGTGAGTGTGTATCTATGTGTTCTAGTTGTTTTTTTTTTATATGGTCTAATGGTGTGTGTGTGTGAGCGTGTGTGTGAGTGATTGTGTATGTGTGTGTATTCAAGATGGGGTTTTTATTGGTCTGATGGAATCAGTTCTTAGGATCTAGGAGTTGATGTGACTTTGACCGGGTCAAAGGATATCAGTTACATAGCTGTTGTCTTACCTGTTTGATTTATCTGGTGGTGTTTGCTTGTTGTGTGTGCTGTAATTGAATTTACTTTTATGTGTGCGTGTGTGTGTGTGTGTTCTGTCCTGGTACATGCTTTGTTATGGGCACCTCTGCTACTACAGCCCGGGGTGGGAGAAAGTGTGTTAGCGTGGTTATTGTAACTATTTTTTTGTGTGTAAAGGCTATGTGTAGTATTGTAATTAAATCTACCTAACTTATTTATCTGTGTGTGTGTGTGTGTGTGTGTGTGTGTGTGTGTGTGTGCTTTAGCCTGGTTAACGGTTTGTCATAAGGTAGGGAGAAGTGTGTGTGTGTGTGTGTGGTTATTGTTACTGATTGTGTGTGTGTGTGACCTTTGTTGTCGTGTTAAGTGCATGTTGTGTGCGTCTTGGTGTCGTCTATGCTGTTACGTAATCTAGGTTTAATTCTTGGCAATTGTTAATTGTCGGATGTAACTTAGATATTATTAGGGACTCCTTAATGCGTAGGTTACCTATGTTGCGTTTCTTAGCCAAGATATTAACGGTTATGGTTTTGTCCTTATTTCTGCATTTTTTCAAGTGTTTTTGGAATGACAACGCTTGCATGTGTAGATGTTCTTTTATTCTAATGTGTAGATGTCTTGTAGTGCTGGCGACATAGAATGCATCGCATTTGGCGCATTGTAAGCGGTATACGACATATACCTGGTGGCATATACCGGTACCTGCAATAGGGCAGTTGGTTAGTGTGCATGTGGTGTTGTTGTTTGTTCTGTGGTTGGGGTTGAGGTGTCTTCGAAGAGTGGGGCCGTAGTGTGCCAGCTGTATGTCTAATCCCTCTCTGCGGATACCTCGACGTATTTTAGATGTTATATAATCGCTGAAGTGTGGTAACCTCAGGAAGCAGGTGTTAGATAGGGTGTGGCACCTTGGGCCTCTACTACCCTTCCGTTCTAGGCGATCCACAAATGATTGTGGGTAACCGTTAGTCACCAGTGTTTTCTTGAAGAATGCAGTGTGGGTGTTAACGTGTTCGCCTTTGCTGCATTTCTTTCGGATACGTGCGAGTTCGTTATTGATGTAGCCAGTCTTAGCGCTGAGAGGGAGGGCTGATCAGTAGTGGACAAACATATCTCTGCTGGCAGGCTTTTTGTAGAAATCGGTGTGGACTTCACCTCTAACCGATATTTTAAGCTTGAAGTCCAGCAGTGATAAGCATCCACTGGCATCGGGGTGCTCGATCATGAAATTAATTTTACCGTCCATTCTTTACAAAGAAGATTAATGGTTTAAATGACTGTATATACCGATGTAAAGCCACCGTCATGTATAGTGTGGTTCATAAATTTTACCCCGCCCCAGAAAAAAGTTACTTGTGTATAGTGTGACTGCTATCTTTTTTTTGTATAGAAAATTTATCATAAAACCTCACCCTATACTCAAGTATATGCAGTAGATATTAAATGCACGTTCACCGTATTCAGTCAAAATAAATGCACGTTCATCGTACTCAGTCAAATTAAATGCACATTCATCGTACTCAGTCAAATTAAATGCACATTAATAATATTCAATTACATTAAATACACGTTCATAATATTCAGTTAAATACATGTTTTAAGAAGTTTTACAAAGTCAAAAAGTAAAGAGATTTTTTTTGCAAACATTGGAGAATGAAGAGATACAGAAAAATGTAGATAAACTACTTTTTTAACAGAGTAGTACAACCAAGATGTATATACAATATTTAGTCTCTTGCAGTAGTAGGTGTTACTTCCTGAAGCCCGTGATAATGACAACACTCCCTGTGCTAAGCACACATTGTCTTTTATACATCCAGGCGACTGGATGTCACATGGTACAAATCAACAACACAAACACTGATTATATATATATATATATATCGAATAAAGGAATAGGGTTGTTCCAACGAGAGTAATTAGTATAAAATAAAAAGTGTGAGAAGCCGTGAACGTTTTCTTTAAAATATATGTTTATTGTTTTGGTATTTAAATGTAACAAACAGTAGGTTTTTTTTAATCTTTTCTGTTATTTATTCATAACTTAGATGAGAAGAGATGGATTCATACCTTTTCCAAGGGTATTAATATGTACGTGAATGCAATGAAATAAAATTATATATGGAACAAATAGAAAATATTTAGAAATTTATAAAAACCTGCTTGCCAAAATACCTTTTAATAGTAAAAATACTAAACACAAAAATCTTAGTGCTAAATATTATCACAACAATATATATATATATATATATATATATATATATATATATATATATATATATAAACTCAGCACATGTGGCCTGATGATTGCGCTTAGCATGAAACAGTCTGTTGCCCTTGAGTGTTGACTTCAATGCTCACTCTTTTATATTTACATACGCTCTATCTCTGATATTGAGCACTTTATCCTATAAATATAGCACACCTTAAAACTACATTATATATATGTCATCCACACGCTTATTTCGCTGTATCACAGCTCATCAGTGTGGCTAGACATCCACTTGCTTCTGGCCGGAATCGAAACTCAACCGATTTGAGTCGCTACCCCCTAAGCCATAAGCACATGGAATCAGAGAAGGAACATTTTAGCGTGTTATATATAAACAGTGTATACACACACCAGTCACCAAAAGAACTCAATTCATTGCTGAAGAGTAATGCATAAATCACAGAAGTGGTAACTCTTTTTCTTTTTTTAAAATTTTCCTCTCCAGAGAGCTAAATTGTAATGAGAGCATAACCGTAATTTGCCATTCGTACACCTTCTTTATGAGATATATTGATGATATACTCATCCTTACTTCTTCACGCGACGAGGCAAGCAGAATGGCAGCGATGTAACAAGCTCACAGTGAGAAATCAAAGAGCCAAGTTCAAATTCCAGTCAGGTTCATTACAATCGCATACACACAAATATCTTTGGGAAAGGTATGAATCCAGCTCTTCACCGTCCAGTTATTAGTTGAATAGCAGGAAAGATATAGCCTTGGTTGGCAACCAGTTTACCGCAGAAAGAAACAGTAACCTACTGTAGAAAAATCTTCTGCCTTGTCAGTCAAGAATTGAAAGAGACATGATTGCCCAACCATGTTCATCAAGTATGGCATCTAACCAAAACAGATTAGTGGGTTAAAATTAAGAAATTTTAAATATTAAATTTAAAATTAAATAACAGAAAAGATTAAAAAAAACCTACTGTTTGTTACATTTAAATACCAAAACAATAAACATATATTTTAAAGAAAACGTTCACGGCTTCTCACACTTTTTATTTTATACTAATTACTCTCGTTGGAACAACCCTATTCCTTTATTCGATATATATATATATATATAATCAGTGTTTGTGTTGTTGATTTGTACCATGTGACATCCAGTCGCCTGGATGTATAAAAGACAATGTGTGCTTAGCACAGGGAGTGTTGTCATTATCACGGGCTTCAGGAAGTAACACCTACTACTGCAAGAGACTAAATATTGTATATACATCTTGGTTGTACTACTCTGTTAAAAAAGTAGTTTATCTACATTTTTCTGTATCTCTTCATTCTCCAATGTTTGCAAAAAAAATCTCTTTACTTTTTGACTTTGTAAAACTTCTTAAAACATGTATTTAACTGAATATTATGAACGTGTATTTAATGTAATTGAATATTATTAATGTGCATTTAATTTGACTGAGTACGATGAATGTGCATTTAATTTGACTGAGTACGATGAACGTGCATTTATTTTGACTGAATACGGTGAACGTGCATTTAATATCTACTGCATATACTTGAGTATAGGGTGAGGTTTTATGATAAATTTTCTATACAAAAAAAAAGATAGCAGTCACACTATACACAAGTAACTTTTTTCTGGGGCGGGGTAAAATTTATGAACCACACTATACATGACGGTGGCTTTACATCGGTATATACAGTCATTTAAACCATTAATCTTCTTTGTAAGTCAATAAACAATTAATATTTCTTAATTTTAACCCACTAATCTGTTTTGGTTAGATGCCATACTTGATGAACATGGTTGGGCAATCATGTCTCTTTCAATTCTTGACTGACAAGGCAGAAGATTTTTCTACAGTAGGTTACTGTTTCTTTCTGCGGTAAACTGGTTGCCAACCAAGGCTATATCTTTCCTGCTATTCAACTAATAACTGGACGGTGAAGAGCTGGATTCATACCTTTCCCAAAGATATTTGTGTGTATGCGATTGTAATGAACCTGACTGGAATTTGAACTTGGCTCTTTGATTTCTCACTGTGAGCTTGTTATCCATTACCCCACATAAACACTGTACATTTTTTGGGGAAACCCTGTCTATATGTAAAATAACATTTTTACTTACAATATGACTTTGCACTTAGCAATTTTTCATTATATATTTGTAAAATATTAGCTTGAATGGGAGAAGTAACTGACAGCTATATCTGGCTGTGGGTGAGGTCAACAAACGACAAGGGTGGTGAAAGATATATCTGGCCATAGATGATGTCAGCAGGGTGTGACAACTGGCTTGAAAGGTGATGGCCAGCATGCATATGATTGACAGATACATTCGGCCATAGATAAAAGTCAACTGCGGACAAGGGTGGTTGACAGATATATCTAGCCATAGATGACCTCAACAGAACAACAACCTGAAAAAGTAAAAATGCGTGGGGGTTTTGGGGCTGTAGAGAGAGAACTCCTGTTCTCTTCTAACTCCTGACTACTCCTTTGTGTGAATGACTCTCTAGCCATCCTTCTGATCCACAGAAGGATCATTAACAAAGAATAAAAATATGAGATTATATTTTTATATATACATATTCCTTGTTGTTTGTCCAGATCCAGTGGCAGTATATAACATATTTATTTTACAGGTTATTGCAAAATTTAAGAACAAACAAGGCCCTCTGCTCCAGAAATTGCTAGAAGAAAGAGCAAAAAAACATGAAAATTGGGTAAGCATTCATTTTTTTTATTTTGTGTGTGTGTGATTCAGAGTTTAGCTGATTATGCAACCTTGATTGCTAAATGAAAGGTCTGAAGTAATGTCTAGATGTAAGCACCTCAGAAAATATATTTCAGGATCATACAAACCCAGATGGAAATGTTTACAATTCTTGGCCAATTCCTCCATTATTTTACACTTCCAGTTATGTGTTCTGAAAGTTTCTTTTCTGCATTCGAAAAAGCCTTAAAAAATCAGTTGATATAAAATGCCTGAAGATATCGAAAGTTTAAAACCAATGTTAAATAATCAACTGAATTCTGAATGAAAATATTTAAAGGCTCTACTTTATATATGTATTGATCAATAACTAGTTATATATATATATTAGTTCTGATCAATAACTAGTTATATATATATATATTTTAAAATAAAACTCTGAAATTTACATATGCCATATGGTCATTTCAGCGAGGAAAAACCTCACTTCTTCAGTGACAAAATTCTTTTATTATGCAAATGCAGTACAAAATTCCTTTACTGGAAGTTTGCTCAAAAAGAAATTCATAGCTAGAATTTTTTACACGAAAAAAGGTAAGATAACATAAGAAAGAATAATGGAAAGGGAGTTAAAAGCGAGAGAGTAGATTATGTTAGAAGGTTGTCGTCTCGATATTGATACGGAGGGTAAGGAAGAAAAAGAAAAGAATTCAAGACTCCATCATTGAAAATGACATTTAGATTTATGTTAAGAAATCAAAAATTAAGAAGTTAAGAAATCAAAAATTAAGCCTGTTACAGGAAAGTAAGTGGGGGAAAGGGAAAATGGAAAGAAGGGAAAAAAGAAAACAATGGGGTAGACAAGAAAAGAGTTAAAGGAGAGATGGGGGAGAAAGAAAGAATAAAAAAACCACGCCAGACAGCCGTCATAAGAAATGCCAGCTAAAGGAGAGTGGAAAGAAAGAGATAGATACATAAAATGGAAAGAGAAAAGGAGAAAGAAAAAAGTGAAAAAGGAAATAGAGAAAAAGTTAACATGATGTAATATTTTACCCTGCCAAAGGTTATTTCAAGAGTTTTCTGTTTAAAATAATATCGTCTTACTATTGTAAGGATAAAATTCTACGATGAGAATAAAAAGGGAAGATGTAGATAAGAAATAAGACTATATTGTGTATATACAAGAATAATGCCAACATACATAAGTGTCCCTATACACACTCAAAGAGTGGGGCCTATATTAAATTACAGACATGATTCAAAGTTTACACATATACCGACATATATCATTTAGATTTCAATATCAACACACATATATGTGAGCATACTGATTAATAAAGAAGAGTACAATTAATGACATCCATAATACAAAATTAATGCTAACATACATATACATAGATGCACCCATAAACACAAAAAAAAGGATTTTATATTAAAATGCATATGTAATATGAAGTAGTTCTACACATATACTGGCATATATATCAAACTAGCAGTAGAGCCCGGCGTTGCTCGGGTATAATGAAAGCTTTAAAACTAATCCATGGTCCTGGAGCTCAGACTCTTTGGATGTTGGCATGAAAGACTTAAAAGCAATAGTTGTTTCCAGTTAGAGTGAAACCGTAGACTGAAAGAAAAATGAATGGATGTAAATCGCGTTTTGATTTCCTGGTATCGATATCAAATAAGTTATTTTCGTCGTAAACTGAATTTTGCAGGCTAAATAAGTCCTCTGAGTAAATGGTATCATGGCTGAGACTAAGAACTACAATTATGCCTACCTAGAGCCAAGCTCAAAGCAAAAACTAAAATAAATGGGCTGGAAAAAATACAGGCAGATAAACAGACACACACACAAACATCTTGCCTTATATATATATATATATATATATATATATATATATATATATATAAATTATCGATTTTTCTGCACTATTGTAAGAACTGCAATCTTGAAACTTCTGAATATCGTTTCTTAGGTCTTTGTCTATGAATGTATCAAATTTGATTAAAATCGGACCACTCCTTCTATAACCCGATTTTTTCGATTATTGATTTTCAATATTTATCGGGGGTACCTTGACACAAAACCTAGCTAAGAACACTCACAGACGCTTATAGTACAACTGTGTAAATTTTCAAGAAAATCGGTTCAGCCGTTTCGGAGTCTATATGTAACGGACACACACACACACACACACACACAAAGTTCCATTTATAAATAAGTTTAGATTAGATTTAGATACAAAGGAGCCTTAACCACAGTTTCTTCGATACACAAAAATTATCACAGGATAATTTACACCAATAGAGAAGTGAAGCCGCAGATTTGGTATAGATGGATTATTTGAATCCAAGTACCAACGCATATATTCATGAGTATACAAGTCAACAAAGAAAGATGCTTTCAATTACCCATACGTAATATAAAAGTACGTGTACACAGATACTAGAATATATACTTATGAGATAGCAGATTTCCACTTTGATTTTTTCAATACCTAAGAGCCTCTAACAAAGGATCAATGCAAAATGGCAATGAATTTGCAAGTATGACGGAATGGAATAAATTTTAAGGTTCTATTTACAGCATAACTGTTGCAAAAATAAGGTAAGCCACGGTTAAACAGCAAACATGTGGCTAGTAAAGACAATGAACTGAACTAGCTCTTTAATGTCTTTCTCTCTCTCTCTCTCCATGGGTGTGATGGGAATATGTGTGTGTGTGTGTGTATATATATATATATATATATATATATATTAGTCATCCACAGACAGATCTGTTTCACTGTATCACAGCTCATCAGTACATTAGACAGCCGATCGCCTTTTGCCCAGGATTGAAACCCAATCGAATTGGCGTCAGTCAGCGATTCTACCTCTGAGCTACGGGCGCTCAGTAGGAAGCAGACTTTTTTAGCATGTATATTATCATTATACACACCCAATAGCTGAGAGTGTTCTAATTCATTGCTGAATGAACGATGCGTAGATGCCAGAGTATCTAGTTTTTCAAAGTCTACCATTCTTCCAGAGTGCTCAATCAGGGCATGAGAGCGTATTTTTAAATCCAAAAGGATGATCAGATAGGTAAATTCCCAAAACCCGATTCTAATTAATATTAATTTCATTAATATTAAAATTGACCAAGGTGGAAGGCTCGATGCAAATATTACATTCTATTTACAGAGCCAAATATAAAAAATAAAACAAAAATTTCGATATTTAAATCTATTGGATAGCCATTTCTACGAGGAAATCCTCGCGTCTTCAGTAACGGTGAAACAAAAAGTCCAACCCCATTTTATTTTCCTGTGTATGGATGATTTTTTTTTCTCCAATAACATTTACGGGTCTCCATTTCTTGTAACACTTAAAGTCTCATTAGTTTTACCATTTCTGTTTATAGATCATCGTAGCCATAATGTAAGAATTTCCTTATTATTAATTTTTGGGTCATTTTGCTTTCATCTTATTTATTTCGTTGCATGTTTACGACCTTGTAGTAGTAACAGCTATTGAACAGGTGAAGAGCCTCATCCCTTGTTTCCTGTTTAGGATGTGGTTTCCGGTTTTTCTCTTTTCCAATCTTTCAACTCTTTTTTTATTTTATTTTTTTTTTTCAATTGGAGAAGATAGACTAAACTATCAACCGGTTCCCACTCCACCCACGTCTATTGAACAGGTTAAGAGGCTCATCCCTTGTTCCCTGTTTAGAATGTGGTTTCCGGGTTTTCTCTTTTCCAATCTTTTTACTCTTACATAGCCCCCTGTGCATCAGTGGCGTTTTCGCCTTGCTTGGGGTGATATGATTTTTTAAAAAAATAGTTGTTGGGAGGTTTTGCAATTAATAATTTTTGACACATTTTTCTTTTCCTTTTATTTCTCTAATTTTTGTTACGGTCATTCAGTCTCGTTCATTATTTACTATCTGTAGTGCTTAATTAATGTTCTTAGTTTTGGAGGAAAGATTTATGATAAAGTGGAGAAAACTTAGTCTGTAGACGTCCTAAAGGATGAAACGTGTCACACAAAAACTTTTTTGCCTTTGTCATACTTATTTCTCCCCAAATTGATCTTGATGTCTTAAAATTTATATATGTCTATCCCCCTCCAATGCTCTTCATAGAATCTGAGCATTGCAAAGGAAAGAAAACTAGCAAAGAGTTAATATGGATCAATTCGTCCTCTATCTTTCTCGGTTGCTTTTAATTGCAATACTCAAATTTTTGCATATATATTCTAAATGTGAAGAACAAACCACAATTTAAAATATGAATGAAGAATGTGTCTATATTTCTGAGATGAGGTCGTATTTACATTATTCGGACTATTGTTCTTATCTTTGGGCCATTAGTCCTTAAGGACACATGGCCCAGTGGATATAGATGTTGGTTATTTCCTGACTTGACTCTTAGAGTTGTGAGTTCAATATCAGGTTACAGCAGTGGTGAGCAAGTAACTTACAGGGTTAGAGGGAGATAACTCACGACTTCCAATCAAGTTTATACACAAGGAACGAGGATGGTATACCCCTTGTAATAAATGGTTTGATTAAAAATTCCTAGCACCTGAAGAAGGCCAGAGCGTACAATGGCTGAAACGTCGTACAAATGGCAACAAAGATGAGAACAATAGTCTGAATAATGTAAATACTAAAAATGAAGAAATACTATTTAAAAAAAAAAAGAAAAGTAGTTAATGATACCAAAATAGTCACTTGTTAATTTTCAGCAAATGTTTCTTAATTGTGATCTTGTTTCCATGTAGCTTTCTGACTTACAATTTATACGTGGTTATCCGACCTCCAATGCTCTTCATATAATGACCCTGAGCATCGCAAAGGAAAAAAAGCTGTAAAAAGTTAATATCAGCCAATCCCTCTTTTACCTTCCTTGCTTGCTTTAAATTGCAATGCTCAGATTTTTGCATATATATATATATATATATATATATTCTAAACATAATCTGTTAAATATAAGAGACAATGAATGTCTATGATGTTTAATCATGATCCGTTTTAAACATCGTATTTTGGCTTTAATTTCAGCTGAAAATAAAAACAAAACTTCTCCAACATTATGGTGGATGTTATTGTGTTACCGTCTTAATAATCTCTCTGAAGATGGCTCATGTGAGCCAAAAGCTTAGAAAAAAAAAAACAATAAATAATTATCCAAATGTTGGAGAACTTTTGTCTTTATTTTCATCTGAAATTAAAGCCAAAATACGACGTTTAGAACGGCTCATGATTAAACATAATAGACATTCATTGTCTCTTATGTTTAACAGTATATGTTTAGAAAATTATTTGCTGCCTCGATATACTAAATATATATATATATATATAAGAAAAATTAAGACAGAAGCATTATTTCATGGTAATTCGGAAGTATAGGCCTATTTCAGGTGAGCCATCATCAGAATCCTTCGTTGAATAAAGATGGAAGCTGATGATGGCTTACCTGAAATAGGCCATACTTCTGAATTACCATGAAATAACGCGTCTGTCTTAATTTTTCTTATATTTGCTCTATATGTATTTATATGCATATATATTTAGAGCTCTCTTAGAGTTATCCTACCACTATATGTTAAGGATACTCCTTTGGATTCTTCTATGCCCACAAGACATGCTGAGATATATATATATATATTCTAAATGTAAAGAACAAGCCAAAATTTGAACTAAAAATGAAAAAATACTAATTAAAAAAAAAAGAAAATTAATTACTAATACCAAAATAGTCACTTGTTAATTTTCAGCAAATATGTTTCTTAATTGTGATTTTGTTTTCCATGTAGCTTTCTGACTGGTGGAAACATCATGCGTACTTAAATTTTCGATCTTCAGTTGTCGTCAACTCCAACCCAGGAGTGCTGTTACCCCGACAGAATTACGAAGGTGTTCAGGGTCAGTTGAAGTAAGTAATTGCTTTCAGACGAACCTTTTATTTACATGGCTTTTCTTATCTGATTTCCATTGTTTATATTATTGATATCAGCTTGGAACGACAAATCAGGAAGCCGAATTTGAATTCCAGTTAAATTCCTTGCATTCACTTATGCACAAATACCCTTGGGAAAGGTATTAATATGTCTCTTCCCTCCAGTTATGGATTAAATAGCAGGACAGATTGGGTTCTATAGCCTTGGCTGACAACCAGTCTATGCAGAAAGCAATGACAACCTACTGTGGGATAATCTTCTGCCCAGTTAGTCATGTCTCTTTCGAGACATAATTGCCCAAACCCTGTATCACGTATGGCACTTAACCGACTGGCTGAATATAATAGTTGGAAACATGATTAAGGCTTCTACTGGGCATAAAGTGGGGGATCAGTTTTATATTGTTATGAAGTAATGAACTGATCCCCCCACTAATTACTATTTAATAATATAATACATCTCCTCCCACTCTAGCTATGAGTCTAATAACAGGACAGATTGGGTTCTATAGCCTTGGCTGGCAACCAGTCTACCGCAAAAAGCAAAGGCAGCCTTCTGCTGGATAATCTTCTGCCCAGTCAGTCATGTCTCTTTCAAGACATGATCGCACAAGCATGTATCACATATTACACTTAACCGACTGTTTGATGTGCCTTGTGGAGCAGTGGATATCGGCTCGGAATGACAAATCAGGAAGCCGAATTTGAATTCCAATTGAGTTCCTTGCATTCACTAACGCAAAAATACCCTTGGGAAAGGTATTAATCCATCTCTTCCTTCCAGTTATGGGTTAAATAATAGGACAGATTAGGTTCTATAGCCTTGGCTGTCAATTACTCTACTGCAGAAAGCAATGGCAATCTACTGCGGGATAATCTTCTGCCCAGTCAGTTATGTTTCTTTTGAGACATGATCACCCAAGCGTGTATCATGTATGGCACTTAACTGACTGACTGAAGATTATTACATCTATTATTACTAGAAGTAAACAAGCTATAAAATGAAAATGAAATAAAATCTGCTCAAAATTAACAATAAAGCTTCACAAGACGTCTATTAATACTAACAGGAGAAAACAAAAAATAAGAATAAGTTAAAAGTAAACTAGTCATGTTGTATGTTGTTGAGATTCATATAAGGAACATGAATAACATTTGTCAAATAACAGGACAGGTTGGGTTCTATAGCCTTGGCTGGCAACCAGGCTACCGCAGAAAGCAATGGCAACCTACTGCGGGATAATCTTCTGTCAAGTCATTCACGTCTCTTTCGAGACATGATCGCCCAAAAGCATGTTTCCCGTATGGTACTTAACTGACTGACTGAATATAATAGTTGGAAACATGATTAAAGATTATACTTGGCATAAAGTGGGCGATCAGTTTTATATTGTTATGGAGTAATAAACTGATCCCCCACTAATTACTACTTAGTAATACATCTCTTCCCCCTCTAGCTGTGAGTCAAATAATTGGGTTCTATAGCCTTTGCTGACAACCAGTCTACCACAGAAAACAATGGCAACCTACTGCGGGATAATCTTCTGCCCAGTCAGTCATGTTTCTTTTAAGACATGATCGCCCAAGCGTGTATCATGTATGGCACTTAACTGACTGACTGAAGACTATTACGTCTATTATTACTAGGAGTAAACAAGCTATAAAATGAAATAAAAACTGCTCAATATTAACAATAAAGCTTCACAAGACGTCTATTAATACTAACAGGAGAAAACAAAAAATAAGAATAAGTTAAAAGTAAACTAGTCATGTTGTATGTTGTTGAGATTCATATAAGGAACATTAATAACACTTGTAAAATTCAGAACTTAATAAAAAAAATTATAATCTGGTGAACTCAAACAACTATTTATTCATCTTAAGGTTCGCGACAAAATCCAAAGGAGGATATTATTGAAAGTCAAATAAATAATGGTTTATAAGGCTGATCTCAGATTCAATTAATACAATGCTTGAGAACCACTCAATGTAGAAGCTTACTGTTATAATGATTATGCTGAATAAGGTGTATGATGTGAATTAAAGAAGTGAAGATTATGATAAGAGATAACGATTGATCCTTTATTTGAAGGGGGTTAAAGTAATGTTTAGTGGCTTGGATTAAGAAATCTGAGAGGAGAGTTCAAATTCTAGTCAAGTTCATTGCATTCACTTATGTGCTGAAACTGTTGGGAAGGGTATGAAGCCATCTCTCCTACTCACAACTAAGAATAAAATAACAGGAGAGACTGGGTCCTATAGGATTGAGTGGAAACCAGTCTAGGAGAAGGAAACTCTGAATTCAAACCAGCCTGGAGATAGTTAATAGCAGGACAGCCTGGGTTCTATAGCCTTGGGTGGTAACTGGTCTAGGAAAAAGAAAACTCTGAATTTGAAACCAGCCTAGGAGAAGGAAACTCTGAATTCACACTACTTGCTGATGAGTAAATTGTAGGAAAGACTGGGTCTTATAGGGTTGAGTGGCAACCAGTCTAGGAGAAGGAAACTCTAAATTCAAAAGCAGCTTGGAGAGGATTAATAGCAGGACAGACTGGGTTCTATAGCCTGGGGTGGGGGCAACCAGTCTAGGAGAAAGAAAACTCTGAATTCAAACCATCTTCGAGAGGATTAATAAAGCAGGACAGATTGGGTTCTATAGCCTTGGGTGGCAACCAGTCTAGGAGAACAACAACTCCGAATTCAAACTGTATTGTTGGTCCTCCCTTTTTGGACAAAAACTAGGAGAAGGTAACTTCAGTAATAAATCCATTTTTAAGAGGAGAGATGAAATAACTTCAACATCCCTGGTGCAAAAAAGGAACTGGCAAGTCATTATCAGATGGAGGGGAGTGGTGGCCACAGACGCACCAAATAAACCGAACGACTAAAATGTTTAATGAAAATGATGAAGAGGAAAACTTTCAGGTTGAAGTTTTTTTTGGGGGGGAAAAAGCTGTTTGAGTCGAACATTTTCCTTACATTTGGTTGGTTGGTTTTGTTTTTATGGTATATCAACACCTCGGCGGGTCATTTATTGCCAACTAAATTTTATTTATTTCTGGTAATAACTTTTACTTTCAACAATTTTTTTTTTTTATTTTTTTATTTTTTTTTTTATAGAAGTTTTGTGTCTAGTAATACTTTTTTCTTTTCGAATATCAAGATTCATTGGGATTTGTTTTTAAGGGCAGGGTCTCTCCAAGTTCTACCCTTGTTATTTAACCCATAACTGGAGGGAAGGGTTGGATTAACACCTTTCCCAAGGGTACCAGTGCTTAAGTGAATGCAGGGTATTCAACTGGAATTAGAACTCTGCTCACCGATTTCTCTTTCCGAGCCGATATCCACTGCACCACAACGCACATCCGTCACTAAACGCTTACAGCACCTGGTATTCCCAAGCGGTTCTCCGACAATAAAATATCCGTAGAAATTCCTGTATCACATTTTTGAATACTGAAGCTGAACAACTTGAACAAAATATTGCAACAACAATCATAAATATGAATGGTGGTCGTTATTTTAAGAAGTAAGTACTGACCAAGCTCAACTTTGCTTAACTTCGGTGATCGAGCGAGAACCAGTGTATTTAACGTGATAGGCCATAAGCATGCACATCCATCACTAAACGCTTATAACACCTGGTATTCCCAAGTGGTCACCCATCTAAGTACTGACCAAGCTCAAAGTTGCTTAACTTCGGTGATCGAGCGAGAACCTGTGTATTCAACGTGATATGTCCATAAGCACGCACATCTGTCACTAAACGCTTACAGCACCTGGCATCCCCAAGCGGTCAACCATCTAAGTACTGACCAGGCTCAATGTTGCTTAACTTCGGTGATCGAGCGAGAACCTGTGTATTCAACATGATATGGCCGTAAGCCCTTACATTTGTAATATATGTATTAGTATTGGTTGCGAACTGGTGATATTTCTAGTTACAAGATACTAATATTGACATTAATACGCTGCCGTAGCACATGCAGTAAAAAAAAGGGCAAGTTACATGGCAATAACGAATAGGTCGTTAACATAACAAAAACAAGTACAATACATTCAGACTATTTAAGTCCGTCCTAAAAGAAGATGAATGTTCATCTTGTCCAAATTGAGGAGAATGTTTTAGCAAGAATAGCAAAGAAGTTAAATACTTCATCTCCACATAATTTCTTGTCGTTTGATAAACCATAGAAAACAAATCAGTCCATCAATGAAATTCCGATTAGCTACACAGGCATGTCTTTTAGATTTATTTACATTCTATAGAATATAAGTGGATCGTAACTAGTGTGGTCATAAAGTGAGGGATCAAATTATATATTGATTGTAATATAGAATTGATCCCCCACGTTATCTCCACATAATTTCTTGTCGTTTGATAAACCATAGAAAACGAATCAGTCCATCAATGAAATTCCGATTAGCTACACAGGCATGTCTTTTAGATTTATTTACATTCTATAGAATATAAGTGGATAGAAACTAGAGTGGTCATAAAATTTTCTTGTTTGTTTATGAAATTCTGATTTGGTATGAAGACACCCCTTCCCACAGCTATCCATTAATTAGTAAGACTTGTAGGACTATATTATTATTATTTTTAAAAAACGTTCTTACAGTCTAAAATATTTTCTGGCTTTAAATAGCCTGGAAATGGATAATCCATAGAAAACAAATCAATTAAGTACTGATTAACTACACAGGCATCTCTTTTAGATTTATTTACATTTTACACAGTATAAATGTATGTGAAAATGAGGGATCAGTTTCTGAATCCATCTTGTAAATATACAAATCAACCATTCGTCCGTGCATAGAGTGCTGCTGTCATATATGGTCAGGCGCCCCTGCTGTTCATCTCAGTGTTTTTGACAGGCTCCAAAGGAGAAACAGTTATGTAATAGGTACCGACTTGGCGGCTTGATTCCAGCCATTTCCCCACCGACAGGATGTGGTTTATCTCTGTCTGTTCTATGAATATTTTCATGGCTTCTGCTCCAACGAACTTAAGTCACTGGTGCCTCTGAAACAGGTGTTTACTCGTGCAACAATACTGGCAACTGGGTCTCACCCATTCACAGATCAATCAAATGCAGACGAGAATTCTACTCCATCAGCTTCTTTTCTTGCACTTCCCACCTGTGGAACTCCCTTCCATATTCTTGCTTTCCTGATGGCTACAACCTCCGAAATTTAAATGCAATGTCAATACTCACCTCTTAACCACTTGACTCTAGTTCTTTCTAAATCACCCTGTATATCTTTTCCTTTCTCTCCACCTTTGCAACTGTCATCACACCTGTATTCCCATCCATCTCTTGCTCCTTTCTCTGACACCCCCTGTAACTGGTTTGTCTTTCTCTTTACTCTCTTCCTATCTAATCTTTCTCTCTTATGTAGCCCTCTGTGCATCAGTCTTTCTACACCACCCTGTATATCTTTTCCTTTCTGGTCCTGGGTATGACGGTAAACTGTATCCGGCAGCAAGGCCTCCAATTGGGAGGTTGTGAGGAGCATGGAACCACCTCTTAATTGCTGTTGTTCACAGGTCCACCCTGACCTGTAGTGGTAGCACCTGTTAGGGTCCCAGCTATGGGTAAATAGTTGATCCCCCCCCCCAAATCAGTGTCAAAATGCTAAGAAAGTATTTATCAACAAAACTTTTGTGAATGAAAAATGTTACCAACAAAACGTTATTGAATGAAAAACGTTCCATTGAACAGGTGAAGAGGCTCATCCCTTGTTTCCTGTTTAGGATGCGGTTTCCGGTTTTCCCTTTTCAAGTCTTTTCACTCTTTTATTTATTTATTTATTTTTTTTTTCCAATTGGAGTAGATAGACTAAACTATCGCCCTGTTCACACTCCACCCACATCTATTGAACAGGTGAAGAGGCTCAACCCTTGTTTCCTGTTTAGGATGCGGTTTCCGGCTTTCTCTTTTCCATTCTTTTTACCCTTACGTAGCCCCCTGCGCATCAGTGGCGTTATCGCCTTGTTTGGGGTGATATGATTAAAAAAAAAAAACGTTATTGAATGAAAAACGTTACCAACAAAACCATTATTGAATGAAAAACGTTACCAACAAAACGTTATTGAATGAAAAACGTTACCAACAAAACCTTTATTGAATGAAAACCGTTACCAACAAAACCTTTATTGAATGAAAACCGTTACCAACAAAACCTTTATTGAATGAAAACCGTTACCAACAAAACATTTATTGAATGAAAAACGTTACCAACAAAACCTTTATTGAATGAAAAACGTTACCAACAAAACCTTTATTGAATGAAAAACGTTACCAACAAAACCTTTATTGAATGAAAGACGTTACCAACAAAACCTTTATTGAATGAAAACTGTTACCAACAAAACCTTTATTGAATGAAAAACGTTACCAACAAAACCTTTATTGAATGAAAAACGTTACCAACAAAACCTTTATTGAATGAAAAACGTTACCAACAAAACCTTTATTGAATGAAAACTGTTACCAACAAAACCTTTATTGAATGAAAACTGTTACCAACAAAACCTTTATTGAATGAAAACTGTTACCAACAAAACCTTTATTGAATGAAAACTGTTACCAACAAAACCTTTATTGAATGAAAACTGTTACCAACAAAACCTTTATTGAATGAAAACTGTTACCAACAAAACCTTTATTGAATGAAAAATGTTACCAACAAAACCTTTATTGAATGAAAACTGTTACCAACAAAACCTTTATTGAATGAAAACTGTTACCAACAAAACCTTTATTGAATGAAAACTGTTACCAACAAAACCTTTATTGAATGAAAACTGTTACCAACAAAACCTTTATTGAATGAAAACTGTTACCAACAAAACCTTTATTGAATGAAAAACGTTACCAACAAAACCTTTATTGAATGAAAAACGTTACCAACAAAACCTTTATTGAATGAAAAACGTTACCAACAAAACCGTTATTGAATGAAAAACGTTACCAACAAAACCTTTATTGAATGAAAAACGTTACCAACAAAACCTTTATTGAATGAAAAACGTTACCAACAAAACCTTTTTTGAATTAAAAATGTTACCAACAAAACCTTATTGAATGCAAACAAACAAAAACATTAAAACAAATAAACTAAAACAAATCAAAACGATTTTCAGCATAAAATGACCTAATGAAGGTTGATATGCTGGTTAAATGAACCAACCAACCAACCAACCTTTCCTTTCTCTCCACCTTTGCAACTGTCATTGCACCTGTATTCCCATCCTTAACTGGTTCTATACTCTCCTCCTGTCTAATTTATTTACTCTGATGTAGCCCCCTGCACATCAGTGGCGTTACCGCCTTGCTTGGGGTGATACGATTAAAAAAAAAAAAAATGATTGTCATAAAGCAGATTGATCAGTATAACTAAATACGTGGGACAAAAGTACGTTTAAATTTTTGAAGATCAAATTTGACTGGAAAGTAAGGAGCTGGAAAAAAGTTCCAAAATGTGAAGTGCAAGAGAAGAAACGTAGCCTAGAATTTACAGTTACATCTAGCCATTTCAGCTGTAAAATGACGAGACCTAACTGCCAATCTCATCCAGGTCAGGTGCAATAAAAACAACTGAACTCAAAAGGAAAGAAATAATAATTTAGAGTTGATGATAATTATTAACAAAGCAAACAATGTTGTTACACTAATACTTTTCTATTTCAATATTAATTCCAGCGATTAAAATTTTTTTATATTTTATTTGCTTTTCCAGATTTGCAGCGAAATTTATTTCTGGAATTATCGACTATAAATTTCTGTTGGATGAGTAAGTATGAAGCTTTTTTGAATGTGTGGAGTGTTCCCCCACTTCTTTTCCAAATCCTATTATAATTCTTCTTTTTCCTCTGTTAGTAAGTTAGCCCATGCATTACACCCTGCCATTGTCTCAGATAAATAATGGATCATTCTGTTTTGATTGTGTGGTGGAGATTTACCTTGCCGAAGCAAGAGAAGGTGGTTAGTCTGCACATGCGTTCGTAGACGTCATGGAACTGTGAGGCGAGCTCATGCAAGGCAGTTTTTGGAATGACACGGCACATGCGTCATTGGCGAAAGCGAGGCTTTCACATGCGAGAAATTACAGTTTCTTGCTCGAGACCAAAAACACATAAAAAGAGCCAACTTCTTTTTTGGAGGCGGTTCGGTGTTGGCGATTTGTGAAGGCTACACCGGTGTTCAAAGACAATGTTTTGTTTACGGTGCACAGGAAATGGAGTCCTGAGTAAAGCAGTGTTTAGGGTTCTACGTGGAGCAGCTGGGAGAATGGATACAAGCGGTCATTAATTCGTCTACCAACTACACCCAAGAGAAGAAACAAATACTACAGATTGTGACAAAAGATGAAAGGAAAAGAGGGATTGTAAATGCTGTTTTGTTCGAATGAGAAAAAAAGAGAGCATTCATAATAAAGGAAGAAAAGGAAGATAAGGCAGGCGTTAAATGAAATGGAAAATCTCGTCTTTTCATTTGTACCCTCTTTCTAAATGACTACTTACGTCATACTTTCGATTGATAGAATAAAGAACAAATAGGAAATGCTTATAAATCTAAAATGTTTCAATTTTAATAAAGTTTCAGCAGAGAATGAGATATAGAGAAAGAAGAAGGAAATTACTGGAAAGTCATTGAAACTCACCTGAAACGATCTGAATGTATAATGTTCCTCCTGCCAATGACATTTCTATCGAGCTTCTCTGCGGAATATGATTTCATTGAATTTCTTTTGAATGTCTTCCTCTTGAATTTATATTTGAATATAATATTTATATATGTCCTATGGTTCAATGTTCAAATAAGGAAATTGCTGGAAAGTAATTGAAACTCACCTGAAGCGAGCTGAATGTGTAATGCTCCTCATGCCAATGACATTTCCACCGAGCTTCTCTACAGCATGTGACTTCA
>JBBBDQ010000787.1:100000-145000 GCA_037127315.1 Ascarosepion bandense | reverse complement strand
TTTCATTCGATATCTTCTGCATGAACTTTTAAAATTTTCTTTCTGTGTCTGCTATCAACACTTATTGGGAATTGCCTAATATTAATTGGTAACAATTTTGTGACGCCGACAAGAAGAAAGGAACACAAACACAGATGAAAGTGTTATAAACTTGTATTTACAGGAAAAGAGAGAAAAGAAGAAAGGATAGTCTCAGTCGGGTTTGCAGAACTTATCTGAAAGATGCGTCATTTTAACAGTTTATATTTCCTGTGTCGTTATGGTTGGGTTGAAGAAATAGAGCCATGACTTCTGTGCTTTAGTTGCTGCCAAATCCCCTCACGTATCCCGGGTTTAGATGACGGAGAGCAGACGGGGACGTCTCGTCTGTAAGATCCCAACAAGCAAAAGAGGAAGGGAATTTGTAAAATCTGCTCACGTGGGGAGTTTGTTGAAAATCTAAAAAGGTAGCCCGTGATTGGTTGTTTTTCATCCAATCATAGAGCACCCAGTTGGCGACTCCATAATAATTTCTATACTGTGTCATCTGCATACTTTATGTTGTTAAGATTGTGACTGGTAATAATAAATCCTGGTCAGACTTCTGTTCTCTCAGAATTGCCTTACTGTTGAATAAGTAATTTTTGAATAAATATTTTTTAAACAGTGGTTTTAAAAGGTTAACGACATTATTCATGTTTGCCTATACTACTGAAATAAGGTAGTATTTACATTATTCAGATTGTTGTTCTTATCTTTATTGCATGTTTATGACATTTTGGCTGTTGTATGCTTTCGCCTTCTTCAGGTGCTAGGAATTTGAAACTGAACTATTTCAATTACTGGGGTATATCATTCTCATTCCAAGTGCGATTCCACTTCTGGTGCCCATTAACTTCACTTTCTGGAAAGAGAATGATATACCCCAGTGATCAAAAAAAAAAAAAAGGTGGGGGGTTCAGTTTGAAATTCCAAGCATCTGAAGATGACTTGAGTGTACAATGACTGAAACATTGTAAACATAGCAATGAAGGTAAGGGCAACAATGTAAATAATTATTTATGTTTTTTTCTTTCCCAGGAAGAAACTTAATCCGGAAAAAAGTGGAATGCAACCTCTTTGCATGGCTCAGCATTACAACATTTTGTCTTCCTGTCGTATTCCAGGGATCAAGAGTGATTCTTGGTGTAATTTTTCTGATGATTATCCTTCCCACATTACAGTTATTTCTAATAATCATGTAAGCTCTTTCTTTCTTTCATTCTTTCTTATATATATATATAAATATAAAAACTTGTTTATAAATGGAACTTTGTCTGTGTCTCTGTGTGTGTGTATATGTCCGTTACCTATAGACTCCAAAACAGCTGGACCAATTTTCTTGAAAATTTACACAGTTGTACTATAAGTGTCTGCAAGTGTTCTTAGTTAGGTTTTGTGTTGAGGTATTTCAATAAATATCGAAAATCAATAATCTAAAAAATCAGGTTATAGAAGGAGTGGTCCGATTTTAATCAGATTTGATACACTCATAGACAAAGACATAAGAAACGATATTCAGAAGTTTCAAGGTTGCAGTTTTTACAATAGTGCAGAAAATTGATTATATATATATATATATATATATATATATATATATAAAAGGCAAGATGTTTGTGAGTGTCTGTTTATCTCTCTGTATGTCTTTTATACAAATCCACAATTTTTTTCCGATTCTCACCAAACTTCACACAAATATTCTTTAGGCTGAGTCTGAGCTCCAGGACCATGGATTAGTTTTAAAGCTTTCATTACACCCGAGCAATGCCGGGCTATACTGCTAGTGTATGTATAAAAGGCAAGATGTTTGTGTGTGTGTCTGTTTATCTGCTTGTATGTCTGTATTTTTTTCAACCCTTTTATTTTAGTTTTTACTTCGGGTTTGGCTCTAACTAGGTATAATTGTAGTTCTTAGTCTCAGCCATGATACCATATACTCAGAGGACTTATTTAGTCTTGAAAATACAGTTTACGACGAAAAAAAACTTATTTGATATCGATACCAGGAAATCAAAATTTGACTTAGATCCATTCATTTTTCTTTCAGTCTACGGTTTCGCTTTAACTGGAAACAACTATTGCTTTTTAGTCTTTCGTGCCAACGCCCAAAGAGTCTAAGCTCCAGGACCATGAATTAGTTTTAAAACTTTCATTACACCCTAGCTACGCCGGGCTATACTATATATATATATATATATATATATATATATATATATATATATTTTTTTTTTTTTTTTGTAATAATTTAATTGTAAGTCTTGAAGGACAGACAACACATTTTTCTTATAGTATTTACATTATTTGGACTATTATCCTCATCTTTGTTGTCATTTGTACAACATTTCGGCTGTTGTATGCTCTGGCCTTCTTCAGGTGCTAGAAATTCCGAACCGAACACTTTATTACAATCACTGGGGTATATAATTTTCATTCCTTGCATAGAAATTCCTATCACCTGAAGATGGCCAGAGCATGCAACGACTGAAACATTTTACAAATGGCAACAAAGATTAATGTAAATACTGTAAATACTACCTCATCTCAGAAATACAGACAAATAACCATTTTTATTAGTCCTTTAAAAACAAACTTTTTAAAATGTGATTTGAATACTGTTGCCATACCTGGTTGGGTGCTCTTGCTATTCACGTTGGGGTTCTTGACAAATTCAAAGGAGGATCTGCAATGTAATCGATCCTGATCTGGCATCTCAACTTGAATCTGATGAGATGTGATTTCCCTTTGTCTTCTCTACAAATATTTTCACAGCTTCTGCTCTGGTAAGCATATCTCCCAGGTGCCACATCTGCATGAATTTACTTGAGCTGTTACATTGGCCATTAGGTCCTACTTTTTACAGTCAAAACAATCAAATGTAACTGTCACTTATAATCTATCAGTTTCCTTTCTCACACTTCTCACCTGTGGAATTCCCTTCTTTACCAATAGCTACGATCCCTAAAAGTTTAAATGCAACATCAATTGCCAACTTCTATCTCCTTGATTCCCATCTTTCTCTGTGTTTTTCTTTTCGCTCTCCTCTCGTGTAATTCTCTGCACACCAGTGGCAGTCCTGCCTTTGCTTTGGGTGAAACAATTATAAAAAATAACACTATACAATATTCTTTTATATATCAGGAACAATATTGGGAGAAAATCTATGACAAAGTGGAAAAATTTTCTTGTGACTCGTTCGTCCCGTTTCATGTTTTTTCTATCTTCCCTATCATCCCTAGCGTTACATAGATAAAGTTTTCCTTAGGCTGTACTTAATAAGACAATTTTTTGTATATCTCTTAAGCTGGGGTTTCCAGGGATTCTTTCAATGTGTTGTTTTGTTCCATTTTTTATCATTCCAAGTGCACCTACTATCACTGGCACAACTCTTGTTTTCAATTTCCACATTTTTTTTCTATTTCAATTTCCAGGTCTTTATATTTTGACAGTTTTTCAAATTCCTTGATTGTTACAATCCGCTGGACAAGCCATATCAATTAATAGACAAGTTTTCTCCTTCTGGTTTTTAACAATAATGTCTGGCCTGTTTGCTTCAATTTTTCTGTCTGTGTAGATGGTGTAATCCCATAGAATGGTTACATCTTCTATTTCTGTAATCGGTGCTGGGTGATGTTCATACCAGTGTTTGTTTACAGCTTTTCCATAATGTTTGCATATTGCCCAATGTAAATATTGCCCAACTCTATCGTGGCAATTTTTATATTCATTTGGGGCAAGCACAGAACAGCCTGAGATTAGGTGATCTATTGTTTCTTGGTGTTTATCACAAAACCTGCATTTTGGATCCATATTATTATGCATAATATTTGCCTGAAAGTTTCTAGTGAAAAGACTTTGGTCTTGTGCTGCAAGAATAAAGCCTTCAGTTTCAGACTTTAATCCAGATGCACGTAACCATTGATGAGTATTAACTTTATCAACATTGGATTTATTGGCACGTTCTGGATATTGGCCATGCAGAGGTTTGTCTTGCCAGCGTTATTTCATCTGTTCAAGAGCTTTATCTTTGGCTTTCATTTTCATATTTTTTGCCGCAATAGTTGGTTCTTGGCTTCTGTTTTGCTTTTCTACAGAATCTACTAACTGTAAATCTTGTTTGTATTTACTGCCTTCTTTTATTATTGAATATTTTTTCTTTCTTTCTTCATGTTGCCTTACTAATTGTATCATCCAATCCTTTGTTGTTTCTATGTATATTAGTAAGCCAATAGTTGTTGTTTTGTATGACAATTCTAGTTGAATAAGACCTCTTCCACCTTCTTTACGGGGTATGTATAGACGGTCTACATCAGCCTTTGGATGATGCATCTTGTGCTTAGAAAGAAGCTTTCTTGTTTTAGAATCCATTTGCCTGTCCTTTTGTTATTGTTATCTCAACTGTTTTCATGGTTCCTCCCTCCGACCTTCAATAAGTGCTTGATGATCAGGGTACCTACAAGTAATTGCCTTCGGCCTTCAGCAGGTGCTTAGTGATTAGGGTACCTTCAAAGAATTTCAAACCAAACCCCTTATTTAATTATTATTTACATTGGACTATTGTCCTCATCTTTATTTGCCATGTTTATGACATTTTGGCCATTTTTTTTAATCGTTTTACCCCAAGCAAGGCGGTACTGCCACTGATGCACAGGTGGCTACATAAGAGTAAAAGTTTAGATAAGAGGGGAGTAAAGAGACAGACGAACGAGTTACAGTGGGTGTCAGAGAAAGGGCAAGAGAAGGATGGGAATACAGGTGTGAAGACAGTTGCAAAGGTAGAGAGAAAGGAAAAGATATACAGGGGGATGTAGAAAGAACTGGAGTCAAGTGGATAAGAGATGGGTATTGACATTGCATTTAAATTCCTGGAGGTTGTAGCCATCAGGAAAGCAAGAATATGGAAGGGAGTTCCACAGGTGGGAAGTATGAGAAAAGAAGCTGATGGAGTAGAATTGTTGGCTGAATTTGGTTGATCTAACTATAAATGAATGACTTACATGTTCAAAATAACACAAATTTCACACTTAATTAAATTATTTTTTTTTAATGTGATTTGATTTTTGACTTTTCCAGTTTTTTTCCCTAAATGTTTATGGGAAGAAACGGAGGCCTTTGAATATAGAGCAGATTTACCAACAACTGAAAGTTATCTATTCAAAATCAGAAGAACCTGCACCACAAATTGGAATTCTTACCACAGAAAGTCGAAACGAATGGGGGAAAATCTACAAGAAATTGATTAAAGGTAAGTTTAAGGTAAGTTGGATTGAATATTGCTGCCATATCTGGTCAGGTGTTCCAGTTATGCACCTGGATGTCCTTGACAAAATCCAACAGAGAATCTGTAATGTGATGGATCTTGACTTGACAGCTCAGATACAGTCACTTTCTCATTGACACAATGTAGCTTCCCTGTGTCTCTTCTACAAATACTTTACCAGCTTCTGTTCAGATGAAATGGTGCGTCGTATGTATGAATTCACTGAAGCCACAAGATGAGCAACTAGCTCTCACCCTTTTACTGTGAAACCAATAAATTGTAAACACAAATTCTACTCCAGTAGTTTCTTTTCTCATAATTTTCTCATTAAGAAGTAAACGAATGACTCATATAATGTTAATTTTTTCTATATTTTTTCGAATTAATTGAGGTATTAATCCATTTCTTCCCTCAAGCTATGGGTTAAATAACAGGACAGATTAGGTTCTAAATAATAAATCTTTATAGATGGTAAATAATTTATAACCTTAACCTAAGGAACACTAATACCCTTTTTTTTTTCTGTTTTTTTTTTTTTTATTTCACTCCAGGCAAAGCAGTACTGCTACTGGTGTGCAGGGGTCTAGGGGTCTACATAAGAGGAGAGTGAAAGATTACATAGGACGGGAGCAAAGAGAAAAGGGAACTGCATAGGAACCAGTTACAAGGCGTGTCAGCGAATGCGTAAGAGAAGGATGGGAATACTGGTGTGAAGAGAGTTTTTTTTTTTTTTTTTTTTTTTTTTAAATAATTGTATCATTCCAAGGAATTTATGTGCAGGGGGTTATGAAATAGTGACAGAATACAGGGGGTGTCAGGAAGCGGGTAGGAGAGGGATGAGAATACTGCAGAAATGAAGAGCATGAGAGAGAGGATGCCATTTAATGACATAGAAAATGACTATTGACTTCAGATTTAAATTCTTGGAGATTGTAGCTGTCGGGAAAGCAAATAAATGGAAGGGAATTCCGCAGGCGGGAACTGTGAGAAAAGAAGCTGATGGAGTAGAATTTGTGTTTACATTTTATTGGTTTCGCAGTAAAAGGGCGGGACCTAGTTGCTAATCTTGTGGCTTGAGTTAATTCGTATCTAGGGGGCACCAGTGAGCTAAGTTCGTCGGAGCAGAAGCCATGAAAGTATTTGTAGAAGAGACACAGGGAAGCCACACTGAGCCAGTGAGAAAGTTACTGTATCTGAGCTGCCAAGTCAGGATTGATCACATTGCAGATTCTCCATTGAATTTTGTCAAGGACCCCCAGGTGGATAACAGGAGCACCTGACCAAATATGGCAGCAGTATTCAATGCACGGGCGGATGGTAGCTTTGTAGATATACAGGATTGTTTCAGCTGGGAAAAACTTCCTGGCCCTACACAGAGAATCGACCTTCTTAGCGGCGGATTTAGCTTTGGATTCTATGTAGACATTCCACTTGAGGTCTGTTGTGAGAGTTGACCCAAGGAGACGCAGTGTTTTACTTTCTGGGTGACTAGCCATGCTAATGGTGGTGGTGGTGGGGGTAGAAGCGATTGTCTGTGATGGTTAATAGATAGCAGCTTTGTTTTGGAACCATTAAAATTCACGAGCCATTTCTTACCTCAGTCCACCATGAATTGGAGCTGCGTGAGAGTAGTGTGAAAAAGAAAGAACAAGATACAGGGAATTTAAATTGAAAAACACTCAGTTCATAATATGCACCTGCTGATTGCATAATGCATGAAACTCTAAGTTGTGCTTAAAATGTAGGATAATGTGTGTGTGTTTATATATATATAAAAACCCAAAGGACTGGTCAAAAAAGGCTGTAAATGACCATACTTTAATTTCTACTGTTAAACCTGTCTCTAAATTTTTCAACATGTCCATTAACCACCTTTCTCCTTCTCCCCCATTTTCCGCTTTTTGTTCAAATTCTAATTTACAACTCCCAATTTTGATTTCTCGTTTTCTTTACCCCACTTTCCTCTCACGCAAAATTTACCAATATAAGGAAAAGAATTTTCCATCTCACTTCACACTACCTGATGAGACATTTTCCTTTCAATGTCGAAACAAAATATACACTTTGTAGTAGATTATAATTTGTACATGTTCTAAATTATAATTTATAATAAACTAGCAGTATAGCCCAGCGTTGCTCGGGTGTAATGAAAGCTTTAAAACTAATCCATGGTCCTGGAAATCAGACTCTTTGAACGTTGGCATGAAAGACTAAAAAGCAATAGTTGTTTCCAGTTAAAGCAAAACCATAGACTAAAAGAAAAATGAATGGATGTAAGTCAAATTTTGATTTCCTGGTATCGATATCAAATAAGTTTTTTCGTCGTAAACTGAATTTTGAAGGCTAAATAAGTCCTCTGAGTAAATGGTATCATGACTGAGACTAAGAACTACAATTATACCTACTTAGAGCCAAACCTGAAGCAAAAACTAAAATAAATGGGCTGAAAAAATACAGACATATAAACAGACACACACACAAACATCTTGCCTTTTATATATATATATATATATATATATATATATATATATATATATATAATCGGTTTTCTACACTATTGTAAGAACTGCAACCTTGAAATTTCTGAATGTTGTTTCTTATGTTTTTGGCTATGAGTGTATCAAATTTGATTAAAATCCGACCACTCATATAACCCGATTTTTTTCGATTTTCGATATTTATTGGGGGGTACCTCGACACAAAACCTAGCTAAGAACACTCGCAGACGCTTATAGTATAACTGTGTAAATGTTCAAGAAAATCGGTTCAGCTGTTTCGGAGTCTGTAGGTAATGGGCACACACACAGATACACACACACACACAGAGAAAGTTCCATTAAGAAATAAGCTTAGATTTAGATAGATATTCATAGCTCTATTTCTATATTGAGCACTTTTAAATAAATGTTTTGGACATTGTTAATATTTTTTTCGTTCCTTATTCACTTGGATATATATATATATCTTCTCTTTTCAGATAAACAGAACAGAATTTCACTTGAATCGATACAGCAAAGCATTTGTGTAGTTTGTCTTGATCGAATGATTGCATCAGTTACTGACAAAAATCAAACAAAATCTTTACTGGCTGGTCAGATGATGCTTCATGGGTGTGGAAGTCATTTCAGTTCAGGCAACCGGTGGTTTGATAAAACTTTGCAGGTAATTAGTTTGTGTTTATAAACATAAATTGTTGTAGACATTTGTTCTGACTGCTATCTTTATCTTGGTTATTAAAAAAAAAAAAACAAAACTATTTTTATTGAATTCATTCCACGCAAGGCAATAAAACCACTAAGCTACAGGAAGGTGTTACTGAGTGTGGAATAATTAGAAAACAGAAACATTACTAAGGAGCATGAACAATAGAAGCGTAATCAGGAGGATAGTAGATAATGACTGACTTTTTTGAGAAATAAATAGTACTAGCAGTATAGCCCGGCATTGCTCGGGTGTAATGAAAGCTTTAAAACTAATACATGGTTCTGGAGCTCAGACTCAGCCTAAAGAATATTTGTGTGAAGTTTGGTAAGAATCAGATAAAAATTGTGGATTTGTATAAAGGACATGCAGACAGATAAACAGACACACACACAAACATCTTGCCTTTTTTATTTATATATATATATTATTGATTTACTGCACTATTGTAAGAACTGCAACCTTGAAACTTCTGAATATCGTTTCTTATATCTTTGTCTATGAGTGTATCAAATTTGATTAAAATGGAACCACTCCTTCTATTACGCGATGTTTTTGATTATTGAATTTTGATATTTATTAGGGGTACCGTTTTGGAGTCTATAGGTAATGGACACACACACATACACACACACAGACAAAGTTCCATTTATAAATAAGTTTAGATATGTATGGCGTCCATATGAAAGTGTCAATCTGATAAGACTACTTAAGAATATGATTACACTTGTTTACCTGAATGTCTTGACTGATCAACCAGTGCTACTTAAGTTTGTTATTTTTTCATTTTTCTCTCAGTCTCTGAAGAAACTTTAATAAAAGTGAAACATGTGGCAACAGTATTCAATACACGATATGATTATAAAAAAAAAATTGATTGTTTGGCGGCAGTCTTAATTTACACATGGAACTTATCAATTTCAGCACCCACACACTTTTGGAAGATTTCCTGCACACAAGCATTTATCATATCCCAGAATTGTGATACCAGGAACATTATCAGCTTTGATGTTTTTCACCTCTGAACATGTCACACTGTTAGTCAAAATACCTATTATTTTAAATCATGGTTATTGTTTTCCAAATTATCTAAACCTCACAGCTATGAGTGAATACACTGTTCTATCCGTAGGAATTCATTTTTTTTTTCTATAATCATATTGCCCCAAGCAAGGCATTTTACTGCCACTGTTTTGCAGGGGGTTACATAGAAGGAAACTTAAGAGAAACAGTGACAGGTTGTAGGAGGTGTCAGGAAGTGGGTAAGAGAAGTTTGAAAAGACTGATGAGAGTGGAATGGATGGAGAAAGGAGCATGAGAGAGTGGATGCAAATCAGTGAGACAGGAGATGACTATTGACTTTACATTTAAATTCTTGGAGATTATAGCTGCCGGGAAAACAAGTAAATGGAAGGGAATTCCTCAGGTGGGAAGTGCAAGAAAAGAAGCTGCTGGAGTAGAATTTGCATTTACAATTTATTGGTTTTAGAGAAAAAGGGTGGGACCTAGTTGGCTCGAGTAAATTCATGTATAGGGGGTACCAGTGAGCAAAGTTCATCGAAGCAGAAGCCATGAAAGTATTTGTAGAGGAGACGTAGGGAAGTGACATTGTGCCGGTGAGAAAGTGACTGCATTTGAGCTGCCAATTTGGGATTTTACATTTTAAACCTTTTCAAACTATTTAGCATAGTTTTACAATCTTTCAAAATATGCAATACTTTCAAGTTTACAATTTTCTCTGGTCTCATATTGTTATACATTAATCACAATTTGTTGATTTCTAAAATCTCAAATTTTATTGTTATGGAATAAATTTACTCTTGGTAACATTGTGTCAGTTCTAATGATGCATAACTTTTACTAATAAAATTTTGACCGAGATGTGTTTATGGTTAAGAATGGTAATTCGTTTTGTTCTAAACTTTGCAAAATTCTGCTGTTGATTTCTTTTAGATTATAATTTGTCCTGATGGCTTATGTGGATTGAATTATGAACATACATCGGCTGAAGGTCCTCCAATAATAACATTGCTGGATCATGTTCTTTCTTATTGGTATGTGTTTATAACTAATTTTTAATTAAAATTCTTTTGTAGTTTTGACTTGTAATTTTGTTAGTTGGAAAGATTTTTATTTTTGTAAAGAATATATTGCAATTTTATATAAGCGATTTTTATCACTTTTTTTTTTTTGACCTTTCAGTAATTATTTTTTTCATCTTTCAATAATTATATTTCATCCTTAAATAATATTTTCTTCCTTAAATAATACTTGCTCATCATTAAATAATGTTTTTTTCCTTAAATAATACTTGTTCATCCTTAAATAATGTTTTTTTCCTTAAATAATACTTGTTCATCTTTAAATAATATTTTTCCCCTTAATACTTGTTCATCCTTAAATATTTTTTTCTTTAAATAATACTTGTTCATCCTTAAATAATATTTTTCCCCTTAATACTTGTTCATCCTTAAATAATATTTTTCCCCTTAATACTTGTTCATCTTTAAATATTTTTTTCTTTAAATAATACTTGTTCATCCTTAAATAATATTTTTCCCCTTAATACTTGTTCATCTTTAAATATTTTTTTCTTTAAATAATACTTGTTCATCCTTAAATAATGTTTTTTTCCTTAAATAATACTTGTTCATCCTTAAATAATGTTTTTTTCCTTAAATAATACTTGCTCATCCTTAAATAATGTTTTTTTCCTTAAATAATACTTGTTCATCCTTAAATAATGTTTTTTTCCTTAAATAATACTTGCTCATCCTTAAATAATGTTTTTTTTCCTTAAATAATACTTGTTCATCCTTAAATAATTTTTTTTCCTTAAATAATACTTGCTCATCCTTAAATAATGTTTTTTTCCTTAAATAATACTTGCTCATCCTTAAATAATGTTTTTTTCCTTAAATAATACTTGCTCATCCTTAAATAATGTTTTTTTCCTTAAATAATACTTGCTCATCCTTAAATAATGTTTTTTTCCTTAAATAATACTTGCTCATCCTTAAATAATGTTTTTTTCCTTAAATAATACTTGTTCATCCTTAAATAATGTTTTTTTCCTTAAATAATACTTGCTCATCATTAAATAATGTTTTTTTCTTTAAATAATACTTGTTCATCCTTAAATAATGTTTTTTTCTTTAAATAATACTTGTTCGTCCTTAAATAATATTCTTTTTCACCCATTAATAATTTAACACCCTTATTTCTTTTGATCCTTTAATAATATTTTTGATCGTTATAATCTGATATGTTTCGGAAAAGGGATATAAATATGTATCATTTGAGGTAGTTAAGTGGTTTAGGCAAATGTAACTGGATAGAACAATCTAATAAGGAGACGTAATGTATGGTACTCATCGTATGCAGTATCCTGAGACGTAGGTGTAGTCAGTAGATGTTGTCCAACAGTCATAGATCTCTATTCGCAGACCTGTAAACGTCTAGTGGAAGACCTCTAGAATTCCTCACCTATTCCTCATCTATATTTATGGCTGATGCCAGCCAATCACATTCCAGTGATGGGGAACCAAGGTGTATACATATTCATTACCTGTTCATTACATCATAATCAGATATTGAAAATATTTGATATTGGATCTGAAAGCTCCTCCAAAAAAAAAAAAGATCCAAAAAAAACCCCAGAAGTTACAGTCACTATTGTTTATGAGTTCAATCCTTGGGTCAGAGAGTAAAATCTGTATACTGACTTTCAGCAGGAACGAATAAGAAACAGCATAGGAACAATAGTAACAAAACAATCAACATATACAATAGGTTCAATATTACCGAAAAAAATGGATGGCCAGAGGGTCTTCTTCTTCTTCTTCTTCTATGTGCCCTGTCCCTTCAGGACGTAGGCGATCATGGCTTTCCACGTCTCCCTATCCATGGTGGCTCTTAGTACACTTTCTCCTATTACGCCACTCAACCCCCGTTCTGCCATCCACTAGCTCAAGCCCATAAATCTAGAATATAAATGTATGGAAACTATCATGGCCACAAAATGAGGGATCAGTTTATATATTGATTATAATAAAGAATTGATCCCCCATTTTATACCACATTATAATTTCTTATAAACAGTTTGCATATATATTCTTCTATGTGTCTTGTCCCTTCAGGACGTAGGCGATCATGGCCTTCCACGTCTCCCTATCCCTGGTGGCTCTTAACACGCTTTCTCCTGTAACATCTCGCAACCCCCGTTCTGTCATCCACTAGCTAAAGCCCATAAATCTAGAATATAAATGTATAGAAACTAGCATGGCCACAAATGAGGGATTGGTTTATACATTGATTATAATAAAGAATTGATCCCTCATTTTATTCCCACATTATAAGTTTTTATAAACAGTTGGCATATATATTCTTCTATGTGCCCTGACCTTTCAGGATGTAGGCGATCATGGCTTTCCACGTCTCCCTATCCCTGGTGGCTCTTAGCACGATTTCTCCTGTTATATCACGCAACCCCCGTTCTGTCATCCACTAGTTCAAGCCCATAAATCTAGAATATAAATGTATAGAAACTAGCATGACCACAAAATGAGGGATCAGTTTATATATTGATTATAATGCAGAATTGATCCTCTGTTTTATACCCACATTATAATATCTTATAAACAGTTGGCATATATATTTTTCTATGTGCACTATTCTTTCAAGACGTAGGCGATCATGGCTTTCCACGTTTCCGTATCCCTGGTGGCTCTGAGCATGCCTTCTTTTGTTACACCATGCAACCCTCATTCCGTCATTCACCTGATTAGGTCCTTCAAATATGTTATCCGTTGCTTTCCCGTCTCTTTTTCCTTCTATCTGGCCTGTTAGTATCAGATTCTCCAAGCCCTCCTTCCTCATTGCATGTCCCTAGGAACTTCAGATGTCTCTTCCTGATGCTCAGTATTAATTTCCTTTTTGTTTCTATCATTTCTAAGACCTCATCATTGCTCACATGCTCGTTCCATGATCATACATATATACATTCATACATACACATATATATATATATATATATATATATATATATATATCAAAATGTATATAGTAACATTTATAACAAAGACGATGAGAATTGTTTGAATAAATGTCATACTTAAATAGATTTAACAATTGTTTTTTTTATTTTTGTTAGTTTAAACGAATTTCCTTGTCTTTTTTTTTTAATTTTCTTTTTAATTACTATGAAGAAGGAAATTACTGAAAAGTAATTGAAACTCACCTGAAGCGAGCGGAATGTGTAATGTTCCTCATGCCAATGACATTTCCACCGAGCTTCTCTACGGCATATGACTTCATTGAATGTAATTGAAACTCACCTGAAGCGAGCTGAACGTGCAATGTTCCTCATGCCAATGACATTTCCACCGAGCTTCTCTACGGCATATGACTTCATTGAATGTAATTGAAACTCACCTGAAGCGAGCTGAACGTGCAATGTTCCTCATGCCAATGACATTTCCACCGAGCTTCTCTACGGCATATGACTTCATTGAATGTAATTGAAACTCACCTGAAGCGAGCGGAACGTGCAATGTTCCTCATGCCAATGACATTTCCACCGAGCTTCTCTACGGCATATGACTTCATTGAATGTAATTGAAACTCACCTGAAGCGAGCTGAACGTGTAATGTTCCTCATGCCAATGACATTTCCACCGAGCTTCTCTACGGCATATGACTTCATTGAATGTAATTGAAACTCACCTGAAGCGAGCTGAACGTGTAATGTTCCTCATGCCAATGACATTTCCACCGAGCTTCTCTACGGCATATGACTTCATTGAATGTAATTGAAACTCACCTGAAGCGAGCGGAACGTGTAATGTTCCTCATGCCAATGACATTTCCACCGAGCTTCTCTACGGCATATGACTTCATTGAATGTAATTGAAACTCACCTGAAGCGAGCGGAACGTGCAATGTTCCTCATGCCAATGACATTTCCACCGAGCTTCTCTACGGCATATGACTTCATTGAATGTAATTGAAACTCACCTGAAGCGAGCGGAACGTGCAATGTTCCTCATGCCAATGACATTTCCACCGAGCTTCTCTACGGCATATGACTTCATTGAATGTAATTGAAACTCACCTGAAGCGAGCGGAACGTGTAATGTTCCTCATGCCAATGACATTTCCACCGAGCTTCTCTACGGCATATGACTTCATTGAATGTAATTGAAACTCACCTGAAGCGAGCTGAACGTGTAATGTTCCTCATGCCAATGACATTTCCACCGAGCTTCTCTACGGCATATGACTTCATTGAATGTAATTGAAACTCACCTGAAGCGAGCGGAACGTGTAATGTTCCTCATGCCAATGACATTTCCACCGAGCTTCTCTACGGCATATGACTTCATTGAATGTAATTGAAACTCACCTGAAGCGAGCTGAACGTGCAATGTTCCTCATGCCAATGACATTTCCACCGAGCTTCTCTACGGCATATGACTTCATTGAATGTAATTGAAACTCACCTGAAGCGAGCTGAACGTGCAATGTTCCTCATGCCAATGACATTTCCACCGAGCTTCTCTACAGCATATGACTTCATTTAATTTCTGTTAATGTGTTCCTCTCAAATTTATATTTAAAGTGGGGTCATCATGAGAGAATGTGCACCGTTTCGAGGCCTTCCTATCAACAGTTTCACTTGCACACCGACCCCCTTTCACTGATGTGAGGCCTCATTATAACGATATACAAGTGTGTTGTCATCATACTAGTTCAAATGTCTAACAGCAAAATTAAATTCACGAAAATTTTTGAAAAACAGCAAATCTCGCGTTCTGAGAATGCAACGTGATTCACGATCAGTCATGTCATGCTGTCATGTTCACTGAAACACTCCACGAAATATTTCTTTTTTTTACATATCCACATAGAACTATTTTAAGTTACTTTTATTAGACGTTTATACCTTTGGCCCTATTACGCCCTTTAATTCTAATTTGGTCCAGAGATTGGTACAGAGTGCCTGCAACGAAACCCCCTGCTCAAATTTCCACTGCTCTAACAGTATTTCAATAAATATTGTTAGATAAGAAATATTTCAAAGCTGTAATCTGTTCAGACATTTTCAAATCGAGTGTAGCTCATTGTGCAAGGGGTGGTTAAACTGCAAATCTGTGTGATGGTTTAGATGTTTGTTAAAAACGTTTGGGTATTTTTTGGTTCTATGTTGTACAGTATCGTAGTATATTCAAAATAGGAAAAAGGAAACAAAGATGGAAACCATCTTTATTAAATAATGAACCTTGGGTCTCAGGAAAATCACGTTCTATAAGATTGGCATATCCATGCACAATCACAGGCAGTTGAACCGCTACATCCTAAACTGTGTTGAAATCAATGACCAATCATCAGTACAATTTAAATTGGTGTCATGATCTAGGTGCCTGTGTGTACATAAGGATCTAGGTGCCTATGTAGGGATCTAGGTGCCTCTGTTTACATGGGGATCTTGGCGCCTGTGTGTATTCCAACTAGAGATTAATACGACATATCTGGCGTCTTGGTAGATGAAACACTGCTATTAGGGGTTACATGATAGACCTGCAAAAACTGCTGTATAGCTGTATCAGTGGGAGTTTTGCCCTTCTTAGTACTCTTTTTGGTTGATATGGCGCCATAGTAATATGTTTGATCAGGAATGACTGACAAAAATCCTAAATTTCACAGGATGTGAACTGTGTGGTGCTGTCTGTTACAGTACAGTCAACAACTTCGAAACAGGAAAATAGCAAGTGCAAAAAATGTATTGTCACTTCCGTGGTTATCAAGGCAAAAAGACGAAATGAGCTTTATTCTAAATTACGTATCTATAAACAAACAGTGTTGGCAACCACAAAGACGCTCGCAAATCATTTCAAAAGATTAACAGAATATTTTAGTTTTAAAATTCCTTCATGTGTCGTGCAAAGTCACGTGATGTTAAAATGAAGGGAATTTTAAGTTTTCTTTGAAATTTTTATTATGTATGTTAGTCTGTTTTAGTATAATTTCCAGTAAGTAAAGGTGGGATTGGGAAAAATCTGGGGTGCAAATTTATTTTATTTAACCATATTTAACCATCCTGTCCTTAATCTGAAATCATAACTGTGTATATTTTTACACACACACACACACACACATATATATATATATATATATGTGTGTGTGTGTGTGCGATTAAAGTTTATTGGTTTAGATTAAAGCTTATTGCTTTACTGGTCTGTTCTAGATTTTTCATGTCTCATTTAGGGAGGATTACATTTTTTTTATGAATATTTCTTTATTTCATTACATTTTTTTTAAAAATATTATATATATATGTGAGTGTGTGTGTGTCGTTTTGTTCCTGCTTTTCATGAACAAGAATGTTCACATGTACCAGTTTTCCTCATGGGAATAGGTCAGTTCTCAAAAATGCCAGTATCCTGGTCACAAAGGCAAATTTTGTTGTAAATATCAGTCGTTTTTTAAACTTTCTAGGTATAAATTGCAAAGAGAAACTATCAGTTCTATCTAAGAAAAGAAATAATGTTACACATTGTAATTAATGTGAGATGGTTTTTTTTGGGTTTTTTTTAAGAAATTCTAATAAATACTTGATTTTATAGCGTGGATTGAACAGTGAGTATTGTTTTTGCATTTCAGTTATGCAAATGAAGAGAAGGTTCTTCCTGCTGTTGGCGTTGAGGAACCGGTGAGATTGAAATTTAATCTTGGAGCCAAAATTTTAGAGGCAATAGAAAATGCAAAGAAAAATGCTGATTCGTAAGTGATTTTTTTTTATCAGAATTAGACATTCTTTTAAAAAAGATATTAAAAAAATGCTCACAAATCATTCAAAAAGATTAACAGAATATTTTAGTTTTAGAACTCCTTCATGTGTAGTGCAATGTCACGAGATGTTAAAATAAAGGGAATTCAACCGTTTTCCTTGGACTTTTTATTATGTATATTAGTCTGTTTTAGTATTTTTTTTTTTATTGTTGCCAACACTGTTTATATATACGTAATTTGGAATAAAGCTCATTTTGTCTTCTTGCCTTGATAAAGTTCATCACAAGATGAAATGTGTAGGCGAGCTAAATACAGTTTTCCTCTTGTCTTTTTATTTAACTATATATATATATAGCTATGAATTAATTGTACATTGCAACATGGAAATTTCTGTTTTGAGATAGATTCACTTCATCAGGCAATGTTTGATGTTGGTTGTACAGATGATTTACATTTAAATACAAAAACTTTTGGTTTTGCTATGTTTGTATGTGGGAAGATATAAAATTTATGTGTGTTTCTTTCAACTAATCAGAGAAAAGATTCATTTTAGAATTTGGCCCCAAAGAATATATAATGACCAACTTTTTCTCATTTTTTTCTTTTTTCCCTTCCCTTATCTTACTTTTCTCCTTTCTTCTTTTTCGTTCTTAATGGTCAAGATTTTAACCTGCCTTTAACCTGATCTTATCACTTTCCTCCCCGCCCATCATTTAGTTTTATTGTCTTTGATGTGATATGCCCCTTTAGTACCAAGGTGGTTTTTTTTTTTCACTTTCTTATCATTTTTAGTCTCCTAGTTGTAATTTTCTTTATCGAATCCATTGCTAAATCGAATGACTATATCAAATTCATTGCTAAATCCGCTGCTATGAGAGTCTAGTGCAGGGCCTAGAAGTTCTATCCATCTGAATCTATCCTGCACATATATAAATCTACCATCCGCCCGTGTATTGAATACTGCTGCCACATCTGGTCGGGTGCCCCTGCTATTCTCCTCAGGGTTCTTGGTAAAATACAGCGGAGAGTCTGTAATGTGATTGATACAGACCTGGCAGACCGGATGCAGTCACTCTCTCACCGGCGCGACGTGGCTTACCTATGTCTCTTCTATAAATACTTTCACGGCTTCTGCTCCAATGAACTTAGATCACTGGTGCCCCCTAGGTACAAATTTGCACGATATACTAGATTAGCAACGATGTCCCACCCTTTTACAGTGAAATCGATAAAATGTAACCGCAATTTCTGCTCTGACAGCTTCTTTTCTCGCACTTCCCACCTGTGAAATTCCCTTCCACATACTTGCTTCCCCAGCAGCTATAATCTCCAGGAGTTTAAATGTAAGGTCAATAGACATCTCCTAACACACTAACTCGCACTCATTCTCTCAAACACTCTTCCTATGTACCTCCTTACTCGTCTATCACCCTCCTTCTGACATTTCCTATATCTAATCACTTTCTCAGCACCTTCCCCTATGTAACCCCCTGCGCTATAGTGGCAGTGGAATGCCTTGCTTGGGGTGAAATGATTAAAAAAAAAAAATTTTTTTTTTCTAATTTAATTCCTGCTATCCTTATACCAGCTTTCTAATATCTATTTGTTGTAAAACTTTTTTATAAATAAAAATTTTTTATATAAATAATTTCATGTTTCAGTTTACTTTATTTTGATAGTTCGTCAGTAATTATTTTCCTTAAGCACTTGTTGGTTAAATGCATGTTATTTCATTTAGATTTTATTCATTTTCTAATGTGAACATTTTGCAATGTCTACATATGACATTTATCTCATTGCGTTTATTTAATAGGTTTTTATACTTAAGTGATTTAATAATATAGTTTTTCGTATAAAAATAATGAACATGGTTCATTAAGGACTTAAAGGTTTTAGCTTCTTTTAGAATTTTCCACTTTATTGCTGGTGTTGTTTTCATTTCCTTTAGATAACTATGATATTTCGATTGGGATGTTCTATTTTTGTATTTATTATTATTAAATGAAGAGGTGTGCTGGTAAATTCTCTGCTTTAGAGTATTCTTAGTACTACCTATATAAATTTTTTATATTATTTGGGTTTTCCTTTGAAGATATTTTGCATTAATAGACAATTGATTCCAGTAGGCACCTGTTTTCTAATAGGCAATCTATGCGGTTTCTACAGTTATATTTTTTCTTGTCTAAATTGTTATTTTCTGTTATCAGGTTGTTATTAATTTTGTTAAAGTTTTTAAAATATTATTATTGTGTTTTTTTTTATGATTTTTTTCTAGATTGTTCATACAGCTGTAACTTAATTTAAAAGTGTTTTTATTAAAGATCTTACTTAATGGATTTTTTTTTCTGAAAAGTGTTTCCTAATGATCGCAAGGAATTTTTTCCCCAATTTACTTCTAGTCATAGAAGTTTCCATGTCACAATGTATTTTTAATTTTAATTGTATAACAATATATATATATATATATATATATATATATAATATGTTATACAATTAAAATTAAAAATACATTATGACATGGAAATTTCTATGTTTCAAGATTTCTATCTCGTCATCAGGCAATGTTAGATGTTAGTTATGAAAATGATTTTATGCCAGAGAACTCAAAATTGTAAAAATTTGGGTCATCTTTATCTAGATTTTTATATATATGATGGACTCTCCCGTCGATCACGACGTACGAGGTCTAGACAACCGTTTAATTTGATGTAGCATGCCCGCACTTACTCAATCGTAAATGGCATTTGAGTCCTGCAAGAGATTTACAAACAAGTCCACAATGGAGGCAAGAAGGGAGATTGCACGAATGATCGACTGGGACACTTGCAGATGTTTGGGTTCTCTCACGTCTTACATGCAGTTGGTTAATCTCAGTTTCAGAGAACTGCTTGATGCCCCTCTGGCAGGCAGATCTCCATTCAATTCATTGAGAAGCAATTTGTTCAAAATCACGGTGAGGAATATTTGTACATGTCAAATTCATTTTCAGCTTATCCTTAAAGCGAAGCAGAGGTCTACCCACATTCCGCCGTCCACTGCTAAGCTCGCCATACAACACTTGCTTTGGTATCCGGTCATCTTCCATACGTAAGACATGTCCTGCCCAACGCAGCTGTGATTGCATCAAAAAGCTCTCAATCTAATTGGAGTAGATAGACTTAACTATCGCCCAGTTCACACTCCACCCACGTCTTTTGAACAGGTGAAGAGGCTCATCCCTTGTTTCCTGTTTAGGATGTGGTTCCCGGCTTTCTCTTTTCCAATCATTCTACTCTTAAGTAGCCCCATGCACATCAGTGGCATCACCGCCTTGCTTGGGGTGATATGATTAAAAAAAAAAAAAAAAAAGAAATTCCACTAATACTGCAGCACGTGAATAGGTCCACATTAGACATCCAATTGTTTAGGGTGAAACCACAAATTGTTCTAAGGCAATTTTTGTGAAGACATCAAGCTTCTGGATTGAGAATTGGGAGAAGTGTTTGTTATGCCAAAGTAGGTAAAGATAGGGAAGGAAACACAACCGGCCCTTTTGGACTAGGGGACCGCAGCGAATGAGGAGAAAAATGGGTCCAATGGTGCTCAGCCAATGACCAGGTAATTACTAACACTTGGTTTCAAGAGCACCCACGGTGACTATGGTCATGGAGAAGCCCAGGAGGAGACACGAAGAACCAAATAGACTACATAACTATAAACAAGAGATTCAGGAACACAGTGGTCCAATGCAAAATATATCCAGGTGCCGACTGCGGAAGCGACCACGTCCCAGTCATTTGCAAACTAAGGGTAAAACTCCGAAGACTAAAGAAACCCAGCACATCGCCAAGTCTGCAATACGACACGCTCGTGACTGACCTCACCCTGCAGAAAGACTGCAATGACAGCGCGAGAAAGAAATATGAAGAACAAATTGGAAAAGGGCACTCAAAATGGCATTCACTAAAGGAAGCGATGGTGACCTCAGCGAACAACATAGCCCCAAAGGAAATCAGACGCAGAAGAAAAAATAAGTGGATGACCGAAGAAATTCTCCACATGATGCAAAGGAGACAAAAAATAATGCCAAGACATGGAGCAGAGTACAAGAAACTTCACAGGGAGATAAGGAACAAATGCAGACAAGCTAAAGAGGAATGGCTCAACAACAAATGCACAGAAGTAGAGAGAATGAGCAGGACCAATAAAGCAGAGATGCATAAAGAGATAAGAGAACTGACAGGACAAAAAACCTGCTCCTCAACAGGATGCATAAAATCCAAGGATGGAACAATCATATTGGAGAAAGAGGAAATACTCTAGCGATGGGAAGAGTATATAAAGGATCTTTTTTGCGACAGGAGAGAACAACTGAGAATACAAAAGGAGATGGATGGACCGAAAATACTAAAATCCGAAGTGGAAGCTGCAATGGCCAAAATGAACAGAAACAAAGCACTTGGTCCAGACGGCATAGTGATAGAGCTGCTGATAGCCTTAGAAGAATATGGCATAGAAAAAATTACCGACATAATAAACGAAATTTATAGTAGTGGAATAATACCAGACGACCTATGCAAGTCGATATTTATAGCACTGCCGAAGAAACCAGGTGCAAACGAGTGTGAACTACACAAAACTATCAGCTTAATGAGTCACATCACAAAACTGATTGTCAGAATCCTGATGAATAGACCGAGAAGCAGAATCAGGCCAGAGATAGGGCAGGAACAGTGCGGGTTCGTTAAAGACACTGGAACAAGGAACGCCATATTCATGATTAGGATACTCTCCGAAAGGGCAATACAAATGAAGAAAGACTTATACCTATGTTTCATTGACTATGCGAAGACATTCGACCAGATACGACACAAAGAATTGATGGAGATGCTCGGCAGCCTAGACATTTTCGGGAAAGACATCAGAGTAATTAAGAATCTCTACTGGCAGCAAATGGCCTGCATACGGACAGGTAACGATCTCAGTAGATTTACAAAGATAGAAAGAGGCATAAGACAAGGATGTGTCTTTTCACCGGATTTGTTCAACCTGTACAGCGAGAATATTTTGAGGACCCTAGACAACACACCAGGATTTGCTATTGGAGGCCACAACTTGAACAACATAAGGAATGCAGATGATACAGTGCTGATTGCAGACACAGAAAGGAAACTGCAGGACCTCCTACAGAAGGTAGCGGTGGAGAGTGACAAAAAAGGACTACAAATAAACTTTAAGAAAACTGAATGCATGGTCATCAGCAAAAGGTGCAACCCAAAATGCCAAATACAGGTGGGGGATACCAGAATAAAGCAGGTGCAAAAATTTAAATATCTAGGAAGTGTTCTAACAGGAGATGGAAAGTGCGGCACAGAGATCAGAAGGCGAATTGGCATGGCAAAGGACGCATTCCAGAAGCTGAGCAAAGTACTAACACACAGGAAAATTTCACTAGAAACAAAGAAAAGAGTGCTGGATTGCTATGTGATGTCAGTTCTTCAATCATGCAGTGAATGCTGGACAATATCATCGAAAATGAGGACAAAACTGGAAGCAGCGGAAATGTGGTTTTACAGAAGGATGCTGCGGATATTGTGGACTGAACATGCAAGCAACGATGAGGTGTTGGAAAGAATGGCAACCAAAAGGAAATTAATACCGAGCATCAGGAAGAGACAACTGAAGTTCCTGGGACACGCAATGAGGAAGGAGAGTTTGGAGAACCTGATACTGACTGGCCAGGTAGAGAGAAAGAGAGCCAGAGGAAGGCAGCAGATAACATATTTGCAGGGCCTGGTCAGGTGGATGATGGAATGGGGGTTACCAGGAGTAATGGGAACAAACATGCTGAGGGCCACAAGGGATAGGGAGATGTGGAGGGCCATGATCGCCTACGTCCTGAAGGGACAGGGCACATAGAAGAAGAAGTGTGTTCAAAAGCATTCCTCTCTATTAATCTCTCTTACAAATGACATTTTTAGAATATGCACCCAACGTGAAAAATCAACCATTTACAGCAGTAATAAATATTTTGAAAGGATTTCTCTCTTTTTTTTTTCAGATTAATTGATGATGTCGATTTAACCATTTCTCAGTACACTTTATTTGGGAAAGAATTCCTGAAATCTGTCAAGCTTAGTCCTGATGCCTTCATCCAAGTCGCACTGCAACTCGCCTATTACAGGTAAGCTGATTGCAAAGGAATTCACATCATATGTCAAGTAACTTTGAGAATTACCCTGGCTGATAGAACCCTTGGACATGCGTCTGTGGTGGAGTGGGTATCGGCTCGGAATGAGAAATCAGGGAGCCAAGTTTCAGTTCCAGTTGAATTCGTTGTATTTACTTACACACAAATACCCCTAGGAAAGGTATTAATCCGTCTCTTCCCTCCAATTATGGGTTAAATAATAGGTCAAAATTGGGTTCTGTAGCCTTGGCTGGCAACCACTCTACCGCAGAAAGCTATGTCAACCTACTGCGGAATAACCTTCTGCTCAGTTATATCTGTTTCAAGACATGATCGCCCAAGCATGTATCATGTATGGTACTGACTGGCTGAATATAATAGTTAGAGACATGATTAAGGCTTCTACTAGGTATAAAGTGGGGGATCAGTTTTATATTGTTATGAAGTAATAAACTGATCCCCCAATAATTACTACTTAATAATATATTATATCTCTTCCCCCTCTAGCTATGACTCAAATAATAGGGCAGATTGGGTTCGATAGCCTTGGCTGGCAACCTGTCTACCGCAAAAAGCAATGGCAACCTACTGTGGGATAATCTTCTGCCCAGTCAGTCATGTCTCTTTCGAGAAATGATCGCCCAAGCTGTATCACGTATGGCACTTAACAGATAGAACCATTGCATCAAAGTTGTCCTTGTTTCAGAAATTCATTATCTGTCTTACAGAAATCTTTGTTTTCTCGGTTATCATATTGTAAAAAACCAAAAAAGAACAAGACGACCTTGTAAGTAATTCAAAGGATATGCTGGCTACTTCTGCTATGGGAAGGGGTAAGATCTTCCTCCTCCCATCAAATTGATAACCTTTATAGACTCGCATATAAATCTAGTCAATGTTTGCTTTTGTTTATCTTTAATCTTGGGTATAAGTTCAACAAATGTTTACATCTTTAACTTGAATATAATAGAGAAAAATAACGAAACAAGAATTAACAAGTCATAAAATTATCTTCTTGATGTTACCAGCATGGGGAGCTGATCCTAGTGGGTGGCGCCTTTGAAAAGTGCCTTGTTAGTGAAATTGGGTAGATGGAACTATTTAGGAATTGTCGATGGTTTTTGATAGCACAAAGTCACAAGTCATCATGACTGAGGGTTTGAAAGCAATATTCATTTTTTTTTTTTAATCACTTCACCCGAAGCAAGACAGTACCACCACTGATGTGCAGGGGGCTACATAAGAGCAAAAGTTTAGGACGAGAGTGAAGAGAAAGTCAAACCAGTTACAGGGAATGTCAGAGAAAGGGCAAGAGAAGGATGGGAACAGGTGTGAAGACAGTTGCGAAGGTGGAGAGAAAGGAAAAGAACAAGATATACGGGTGGTGGGGATGTAGAAAGGGCTGGAGTCAAGTGGATAAGAGATGGGTATTGACATTGCATTTACATTCCTGGAGGTTGTAGCCATCAGGAAAGCAAGTCCATGGAAGGGAGTTCCACAGGCGGGAAGCATGAGAAAAGAACCTGCTAGAGTAGAATTGTCAACTGCATTTGGCTGATCTAACTATAAATAGGTGGGACATTGTTGCCAGTCTGATTGCACAAATAAATTCTTGTCGCGAGGGCACCAGTGATTTAAGTTCATTGAAGCAGAAGCCATGAAAATATTTGTAGAATAGACAGAGGGAAGCCACATTCTGCAAGTGAGAAAGTGGCTGAAGTCAAGTTGCCAGGTTGGGACCAATCAAATTGCTGGTTCTCCTTTGAAGCCTGTCGAGAACACTGAGATGAACAGCAGAGGCACCTGACCAGATATGACAGCAGTATTCTATGCACAGATGGGTAAGTGGTTAGATCGTTTGCTTACCAACCACGAGACAATCACAAGTCATCGTGACTGAGGGTTTCAGTTTGCTGGCCTTGATCAGATTGTTGATTGCCTCAGATAATGTGTAACTTTCCAGAAACTTTAATTAACGTCGACTCAAAATAGTCGTAATTTAAACCACAGGTGGACTCTGTGGGGATTGAACAAAGACAAATGTTCCTGAGGCATCTGTAATTGGGATTAGCTAGTTGCCCTTGTAGATGGGCACCTTCGGATACAAGTTGGCAGCTATCATTATTAATTTTGTGCCAATAAAATGTTCCTAAACTCTATTCAATTGCTGTTGGAAGATATTTTTAACCATTAATCTTGTTTACAGTCGATATAGTGGTGATTCTCAACCAGTGGATAGGGGAGAGGAATTTTTTCATTTTTTTTTTTCTGTCTTTTGTTACATAATTTGAAGCCTATCATGAGATGTGACAGATTTTTAATACAATTTCTGAAAAAAAAATTGTACTATATGAAAATCCATGTGAATTATATTTTTTTTTCATGTTAAAACAAACATAAAATTTAATTAAAAATTTTTTAAAATGATTTTGATGTGTTAAACTTACATAAAACAAAATTTTGAATTATTAAATTTTAAAAAGACAACTATGAATTTTTCTACGTAGACTTAAAGCATTTTGCTCTGATCCTAAAGATCATTATTGAAAATTAAAACAAAGATGTTTTGGCTTGTGGACATACCACATTGAAACACTGGTTCTTCTACTCTCACTGAAGTTAAGCAATGTTGAGCCTGGTAAGTACCTAGATGAATGACTGCTTGGGAATACCAGGTGCTGTTAGCTTGGAAGTGTGGGTGGTGTAATGGATATCAGCTTAGAATTGGAAATTGGAGAACTGAGTTCCAGTTCTAGTCAGATTCATTATATTCACTTCCATGAAAATGATAAAAGTATGAATCCACCTCTTTTCTCCCCAGTTATGGGTTAATTAATAGGATTTGTATCTCTAAAATTTCTTACAATCTAAAATAAATTCTGGCTTTAAATAACTTGCAAAAGGTTAAGTCATAAAAATCAATAAAAATAAAACATATTTTCAGAATTTAGAAATGATTAAAATTTAACTTTTTTTTGTAAATTATTGAAAAATAAAATTTGTTCATTTTTAAAAATCTTAAATTGAATAAATGCATTGATAATTTATATGAACACAAACTTTGTAAAATGTATATTTTACTGATTATATACAAAACAGACGCTGATGGAGTGAGATCACTTAAAACCAATGTCGTCATTTTTCTCTTTCCGTTTATAGATTATATAAAGAGCCATGTGCCACATATGAGAGTGCGTCTCTTCGCCGTTTCAAATATGGACGAACAGAAACGATCCGTTCTTGTACAGTTCCATCCTACCTCTTCACATGTGCCATGGATGACAGCCGAGTGCCAGCCGTAGAGAAAGTCCAGTTCTTGCGCCAGGCTGTTCAAATGCATAAAAACATTAGCAACGATGTAAGTAATTTCCTTAAACGCACGATTTTACGTGTTGACATTCTGGCTATGTTTTCTCTGAATTTCTGAAAGATTCTTTGCACTCAGGCTAATGCCTTTGTTGCCGTTATCCCAACCTTTCAGCTTTTGTGTCATTGGGCCTTCTTCAGGTATGTGCCAATCTAGCTGACCTTCATGGAATTTTAAAATGAACCTGTTATTTAATCTATGGTGAGAGATATTTACTGTTAGCACACCTCAAGGGTCAATCTATATATTTCCTTGTTAACCTTATAATCCTCACTTCCTATTGCTATCTCATTCATCATAACTCTTTTGGCAATAGTCATCTATCTTGAGTGGCTCTTGTACCATCTGTTAAGCAAACCTAAGTATTAAAGAAAATCCTTAATTTACATTATTTATATTTGAACTAATTTTATTTTAATTGTTATCACAAGGTTTCTGTGTTCCCTCCAACATTCTTCAGGTGTTTATTAACTGGCTAACCTTTAGGGAATTTCGAAATTAACCTTTTAATCAATCTATAGGAGAATGTCAGTTGTGCGTTGTGGTACAGTGGATATCGGCTCGGAACGAGAAGCCGGGGAGTTGAGTTCGAATTCCAGCTGAATCCATTGTATTCACTTACGTGCAAATACCTTTGGGGAAGGTATTAATCTGTCTCTTCCTTCCAGTTATGGGTTAAATAACAGGACAGATTGTGTTCTATAGCCTTGGTCGGCAACCAGTCTACCGCAGAAAGCAATGGCAACCTACTGCGGGATAATCTTCTGCCCAGTCAGTCATGTCTCTTTCGAGACATGATCGCCCAAGCGTGTATCACGTATGGCACTTAACTGACTGATAGGAGAATGTAAGTCTGTAACAGGAATTGTACTCACAATTGCTGTTCCACTAAATTCACGAACCAATGATTTAATCCTCTTATCCAATGTTTTTTAACTTTTTTTTTTAAATCTCACAACACACTTGAACCTCTTATTAAACTTCCATGGCACACTTGAATTATGATCATTTTAAAAAAATACTTATGAAATATTTATTAATACAAATGGATGTGTGTTGTGGAGCAGTGGATATTGACACTGGACGACAAATCAGGGAGCTGAGTTCAAATTCCAGTTGAATTCCTTGCATTCACTTACGCACAAATACTCTTGAGAAAGGTATTAATCTGTTTCTTCTTTCCAGTTATGGGTTAAATAATAGGACAAATTGGGTTCTAAAGCCTTGGCTGGAAACCAGTCTACCGCAGAAAGCAATGGCAACTTACTGTGGGATAATCTTCTGCCCAGTCAGTCATGTCTTGAAAGAGACATGATCGCCCAAAGCGTGTATCACGTATGGCACTTAACTGACTGACTGAATATAATAGTTGAAAACATAATTAAGGCTTCTACTGGGCATCAAGTGGGGGATCAGTTTTATATTGTTATGAAGTAATAAACTGATCCCCCACTAATTACAACTTAATAATATAATACATTTCTTCCCCCTCCAGCTTTGTGTCAAATAACAGGACAGATTGGGTTCTATAGCCTTGGCTGGCAACCAGGTTACCGTAGAAAGCAATGGCAACCTACTGCGAGATAATCTTCTGCCCAGTCAGTCTCTTACGAGACATAATCGCCCAAAGTGTGTATTAAAATGGCACTTAATTAACTGACTATTAATACAAATACAGATACATCTCATCTTGCACCTATAACAGCTGAAACGTCGTACAAATGGCACCAAAGATGAGGACAATAGTCCAAATAATGTAAATAATGTAAATACTACCTCATCTCAGAAATATAGACAAATAGAATGATCTATTATTAAACATCGTACAAATGGCAACAAAGATGAGGACAATAGTCCGAATAATGTAAATAGTGTAAATACTACCTCATCTCAGAAATATAGACAAATAGAATGATCTATTATTAAACGTCGTACAAATGGCAACAAAGATGAGGACAATAGTCCGAATAATTTAAATACTACTTCATTTCAGAAATATAGACAAATACTGTCTGTCCAACAGTTCGTCTTTTCTCGCTAACCCCCCCCCCCTTATCTACAACATGCAGCTGGCAATGTGAATGCTTGGCATTGGAACTATGTAATGGACAAGTCTGTCTCTTGCCAAGGGTGGACCTGAATTTTGAAGCTAATGATACCATTTTTTGCTTTGTTTTACATATTTTGCAGTTTGGGATTTCTTTCTTTCCACAGGCAATCAGTGGTCAAGGTATTGATCGGCATTTGCTTGGCTTGAAGTTGACTGCTATTGAAAATGGGATGGATATCCCCAAACTCTTCATGGACACGGCTTACACAAAGAATATGCACCACAAACTATCCACCAGCCAAGTATGTTTTGGGCTTTTTTTTGTTCTCACCCTTGACCTCTCTAATAAAAGAAGTGGAAGAGCTTAATTAATCTCTATGAATTTTATTTGATCTGCTGCTGACCTGTTGATTAAAATTCCATGACAGCAAACAATGCATCTCATAAAATATAAATGTTTGCCAATTTTGACATCTTTTTTGGTATTTGTTACCCCCACATAATTATATGAAATTTCAAGAAATTAAAATTCCCCCTTTTTAGTATATTAATTGAAAGCGGGAGTCCTTAGAGAATTTAAATCATTAATTTTTTTTTTTGTCAGACAGAAACATCATTTACCCAAAATCTGCTCTGAATTGTCCAAAAAAAATCTAAGACTATATAAATATTTGATTAGAAAAAATTTTTAATTGCTTTTATAAATGATATATTATTATATTTAAAAAAAAACAACTGTTTTCAGTATATACTAGTCTAATTTGAATCTAACCAATAACTGATAATAATTACTTATATATATATATATATATATATATATATATATATATATATATATTTTAAATCCAAAAGGATGAGCAAATATGTAAATCCCAAAAACCCATCATATTAATTTTATTAATATTAAAATTGATCAAGGTGGAGAGCTTGATGTAAACAGTATGTTCTATTGATAGAGCCAAATATATAAAAAATAATACAAAAATTTCAAAATTTAATTTTGTTGGATGGCCATTTCAGCAAAAAAATTCTCGCTTCATCAGCAACAGTGGAAAACAAAAACTCTAATAACCCAAAAGCTATTATAAAACACATACCGAAAATCATAAATATTAGGATTAACCATTTATCATCCAATGTCAAAATTTTCAATGAAAGTAAGGAAACTTACAACAAGGCTCTTCAGGAGAGTGAATACAAAAATATATTAATGCATGTAAAACCAACTATTAACCCTGAACCATCTAACACCAAAAATAAAAATAAACGTAAAAAAGAGAGTAATATGGTTTAAAATTCTGTAGTCTAACTAATATTAGTATAGGAAAATACTTTCTCAAACGAAAAAATAAACATTTCAATAGCAACAATCTGCTACATAAATTCTTTAATAGGAATACTTTAAAGATTAGCTATTCCTGCACTCCAAATATGGACGATATTATGAATTCTCATAACAATCAAATTTTAAAGAATTTCTATAATACCAACTCAAAAATCGGGAATTTTAAATGCTTGTAATTGTAGATCCGTGAATATCGGTCCAGTGGAAAGCAAGTGTAGATCCGCCCATGTATTCTACGAAACCCAAATCTCACCAACTAACAACAGAACAAATTACCAAACATATATCGGTATCTCTGTGGGGGAATTTAAGCAGCGGTACTATAATCATAGGCATTCCTTTTCAGACCCCAATTAAAAATTTTAAACATCCGTTTCCTGAAGATTTTGCAAAATGAAAGAAGGACTAAACCCCATAGTTGGAAATTAATAGGCTCAGCCCACACTCCCAGAAACTTATGATAAGTGTAAAATCTCTGTTTAGTGGAAAAAGTCCAAATGATAAAGCATCCAAATCAACATGTAGTTTTAAATTTACGTAAGGAATTCATAAGCAAACGCTGCCATAAAATCCAAATTTTTTTAATTTTAAATTTTAATTTATGATTTTTGTTAATTTTAAGTTAAATTTAAGTAAATTAATTTAAACTCGCCTATATCAAATACTAATCCCAATATTATAGATGCCTTCTTTCTTCCTTCTTCCTATCTAAAAATCTACTAATTTACATAGAAGAACCTACAGACCAACTCTTTAACCTGTACATTTCCTGCCCCTTTATATATATATATATATATATATATATATATATATATATATATATATATATAAACTGTGAATTTTTCTTTGAACACATCTCAAAAAACCCACCAAGTATAAACGCGGAGGGGGAAAAAAATGGAAACAAAAAAAGAAAAGAACTAAGCACTTGAACATTAGTCAAAGTACTAGTCGAAAGAAAAAACCCCGAGACGAGGAACCTAACACATAAAGTGCTCAATACAATAGCAGAGCAAATAAATAAGTAAGTAGCTAACCTAGAGCCAACGGACCTACCTAAGTTTCACCAAATGGATCGTCAGGGCAAGTTGGCTAATTAGGCTGAAGTAAGGTGGTAGTATATAAGACACTCCGCAACCACATGACTAAAAATAGAAGTCACCAAACACACTAGACCGGGGGGGGGGGGGTCATTTTATTCACAAAAAATAAGTGGGGGGGGGGGGGGCTTAAAACACTAATGATATTAATAATAAATGCTAAACATACGATCTAATTTAATTTAATAGCCAATTTTTACTATGTTTACATTTGTTTAAAATTTCGGATTTGGAATTGAGTAAGTTATGTGCAGGTTCAAACAGTGCTATGGCTAACTTCTCCCCACACAATTTAAAAAAATTTATGTCCTGCACTATATATAGTACATCATTTAAGTATCTCCCATTTTAAAATATTTAGTATATAAATAGAAAAACCAAAATGGAAATAAGATTTGTTGCAATCAAAAAAAAAATATATATTAATGCAGGTTTCATTGAATAATATAGACAAGTTTTGTCTATTAATTTTGTGTAGTATCCGTTCGTACCGTCTGATATACTTGATGGTGATATCATTGAAAGACAACAAAAAACACAGTAATTGTTGATTTTTTTATCGGGTCTAAGCTTTCGGCTCACATAAGCCATTATCAACACACCATCACCACCTTGAAATATAAATGGAGCCTTGTGAAAAGGCAAATTGAAATAGCGAAAGAAAATCTAGACACACTATACAAGAACAAACATGTTAATAACTTAAATGTTCTATGTTTACTGTTGTGTTAATAATTATTCTTTGATAATGGCTTATGTGAGCCGAAAACTTAGACCCGATAAAAAAATCAACAATTACTGATTTTTTGTTGTCTTTCAACAATATCACCATCAAGTATATCAGACGGTACGAACGGATCCTACACAAAATTAATAGACAAAACTTGTCTATATTATTCAATGAAACCTGCATTAATGAAAAAATGCTGCCAAAATACACACAATATATATATATATATATATACGCTCTCACACCCTGATTGAGCACTCAGGAAGAATGGTAGACTTTGAAAAACAGTAGCTACTCTGGCATGTACACATCGCTCATTCAATAATAGATTAGATCACTCTGGCTGTTGAGCAGGTATAATGACAATATACACGCTAAAAAGTCTGCCTTATTCTACCGAACGCCCATAACCCAGAGGTAGAATTGCTGACTGACGCCAATTCGGTCGGGTTTCAATCCTGGGTTAAAAGCAATCAGTCTAACCGTACTGATGAGCTGTGATACAGCGAAACAGATCTGTCTGCAGATGACTATAATATATATATATATATATATAGGAAAAACTACTAAAAAATTGAAAGTTTAAAAATGTATTTTTTTGACAGTATTTGTTTATTTCTATTATTGTATTGATATTTCAGACCGTCCTCGGTCCTTCATCAGAAACAAATGATTTTAAAATTTAAATTAGAAACGTATTTCACAAGAGCATTCGTGTAGAGATTGTTTACATCACGTAACACAGAAAGCGACAGATTTTTTAAAAAATATTTGTAAGCGTGAACCTATCTTTAATAATACTTATAAATTTTGTTTTAGAGAAAATTGTTTTTAATTGTATCTAAAAAATGTTTAACTATTGAAATATTTATAAAGATTCAAAACATCTAAGTCCCTATTTAACCCGACCCTGTATGTATTTAATTCTAAAATCCAGTATTTTTCTTTCTTTCTGCGTGATTGTGTAGAACTAAAATCGGAGTCTATTAGTAAACATTTGCAATTTTCTAATGTGTGTCCCGGTTGATTGAAGTAAACTGCTATGGGGGAATATTGGTTGTTCTGGCGTATGCTAAGTTTGTGATTATTGAAACGGAATCTAAAGCTATTTACAGATTCACCAATATATCCACTATTTGGACATATTGAACAGAAGAGAAAATATATAATGTTTTGGCTGTCACAGGTGAGGCGTGGTGGGTGCAATTTGATTTTGGTGTTGGGTAGAGAAAATATTGCGTCCTTTACTAAATGTTTATAAATTAAGCACCGGGGTTTCTGACATTTGAAATTCCCTGATAGGTTTGTATTTTTTAGATATTTGGTAGAAGTGAGGATAGCTGATAGGTTGGGTGTTTGTTTCATTGCATTTATGGGTGGTTTATCGAAAATGTCTTTGATTTTTTTTTTTTTTTTTTTTTTTTTTGTTTGATTGTAGGTTCTTGTAATCATTTTTTAAATTTTTAATAAGTGTGTGGGAATATTGATTGTGGTTAAAAACCATGGGAATTCGGTTGTTGTTTTTTTCTTTTCGTGTATGTGAGAAGTGTGTTATGATTTACGTGGATTGTTTTATTTAGTGCTTCTTTTATTATTTTTATTGGGTATTTACATTTTAGAAATTGCTTTGTTAGGTTGTTAATGTTGTATAGAAAATCTGGATGGTCTGAGCATATGCATTTGAGTCTTAGAAATGAGCTGTATATGATAGATTTTTTTAATTTAAGGGGATGACAACTGTTAAAGTGTAGGAATTTATGTTGGTTTGTTGTATAGACTGGTGGAAAGTGTATGTTTGTTTAATTTTATCATGACGTCTAAGAAAGAGACGGATGTGTATGAGTACTCCATGGTAAATTTAATTGTATTGTGGAAGTTGTTGCAGAAAGTAAAAAAGTTTTTTAATTTTTCTAATCCATGAGTCTATAATAAGAAAATATCATCAATGTATCTAAAATAATGTGATGGTTTATATTGTGAATTGTCTAGTATCTTTCTTTCTAGAATGTGCATAAAGATATTGGCATAACTAGGTGCCATTTTCGTGCCCATTGCTGTGCCACTAATCTGTAAATAGTGTTTGTTGTTGAATTTAAAATTATTGTGTTAAAATGAAATTTATTAATTGGCATATATCTGTAATTTGGTTGTTAGGTAGTTTGCTTTTACTAAGGAACTCATGGCAAGCTGATACTCCTTCAACATGTGGAATGTTTGTGTACAGAGATGTAACATCCAAATTACAGATATATGCCAATTAATAAATTTCATTTTAACACATAATAATTTTGTTGTTACCTTGGTTACTAAGTGTTGGGGTAGAACCTCTCTATAATGGGCTGTTCTGTTCATTACAAATGGGAGTAGCCATATATAGCCTGAGAGTAGGTTTCTTCTTAGACTTACTCTTTCTGTATTCTTGTTTTTCAATATATCTTGTTGTTACAAGCATGTCTTCCTTTCCTACTAACTTCCTCAACACAACACTAAGAGAGTTTTTTATCGATTATTTCTCCTTTAACCTTCCCCTGTCCACTCCTTTGTCCTTCCCCCCTACCACTTCTATCCCAAGACATGGTCTAATTTTGAACTTTTGACTCTCACAGAAGGAGTGTAAAGTCCTTTAATATGGAGCCATGAATCTCTGTCTGCTTTCTTTTTTCTTACAAAAATTTAATTCCACCCCATTTTAACTTCCTCTGTATGGATATGTCTTTGGGCTTCTTTCAGTATACAAATCTTGTAACACATTTGAGTTAATAAAAGTTTTCTTTTCCACCTTTGCTGATGAAGGGAGAATTTCCTTGCTGAAATGGCCATCCAACAAAATTAAATTTAAAACATTTTTGTATTATATATATGTATGTATGTATGTATGTGTGTGTGTGTGTGCATTTGAACAAAGACTTGATAGCACAGAGCATAAAAACTGACTTGAAAAGGCAAAAGAGCATTTTTTTAAGGCTGAGAAAAAAAAATACGCCATCTTGCATTTTCCTATTTTCCCCAAACCGATCCTATTAATAGCGATTATTAGAAATTAAATATTAAAACTGATACAACCAGAGGGCTCAATATAATTAAATTTATTTTTTTGCAGAGCCAATATTTATTACATATAAAACAAAAATTCAAATTTTCCAGAAACGTATGGCCATTTCACCAAGTGGATTTAACACTTGTATCTTCAGTGAAACCAAGACATTATGGCAAAATCCAATTATTTGGTTTTGTGTGTAAAAACAAAAAAGAAAAAACAAACCTGAAAGTAAGAATAAGGATAAAAAGAGGGAAAAAAGGAAAGGAAAAACCTGTCAATTTTCCAGATGAAACAGAGAAAAGATATCCGATTGCTTTTACCCAGGATTGAAACCTGACCAAATTGGCATCAGTCAGCAATTCTACCACTGAGCTATGGGTGATCAGTAGAAGGAGGCAGACTTTTAGCATGTGATATATCATGTAAACATACACCAGTAGTTAGAATTTTTTAATTCATTACTGAATGAACAATGCATAGATGCTAGAGTAGCTACTGTTTTTTCAAAGTCTACCATATATATGTATATATAAAGTCTTCCATATATATATATATATATATATATATTTTCAAGAAGTAGTAGGAGGATTTGAACAATTATTAAGTAAATCATCGAGCTTTATATTCGACCTCAACAGAATGCAGAAAGCACTGGACGGCCGTTTCATCCTATATTTGGGACTCATCAGCAGTGCGCATCCACTATCAGGAATCAAACCCAGACAGTTGTGGTTGTTAAGCTGATGTTATACCAACTGCACCACAGGCCCTGGTGACGAAGAGGTAACGAATTAAGCTCGATGAAGTGTGCCGTTCCTCATGAATTCCGTGGTGGAACTAATCCAAGCTCCTTTGCCCATAGGATAGTGCCTCCCCAAGCAACGACTTCTGCAACCAAGCTGCTAAATCCATAGTGTGTTTCATGGTTGAAACACAGAGATATAATTCAAGAAGTAGTAAGAGGATTTGAACAATTATTAAGTAAGTCATCAAGCTTTATATTTGACCTCAACAGAATACAGAAAGCACTGGATGGCCGTTTCGTCCTATGTTTGGGATATATATATATATATATATATATATATATATATATATATATATATGGGTCAGACATCACACAAGCCCTTAAGTTTACAATCTAAAAAAGAACCAAATAATGTTAATATCAAAATAAAATTACATTAGAAATGTAACTCATAAATAAAAAGATAAAAAAAACAGGAAGTTATTCTATAATATGAATAAATTATATGGTTAATATGAACAAGCAACTATTTTAGATTAATTATAGGCAATGAATATAAATAATTTAAATATCTAAACTTATTTATAAATGGAACTTTGTGTGTGTGTGTTACCTATAGACTCCGAAATGGCTGAACCAATTTTCTTGAAAATTTACACAGTTGTACTATAAGTGTCTGCAAGTGTTCTTAGCTAGGTTTTGTGTCGATGTATCTCCACCGATAAATATTGATAATCGAAAAAATTGGGTTATAAAAGGATTGATCTGATTTTAATCAAATTTGATACACTCATAGACAAAGACATAAGAAACGATATTCAGAAGTTTCAAGGTTGCAGTTCTTATAATAGTGCAGAAAATCAATATATATATATATAAGGCAAGATATTTGGATGTGTGTCTGTTTATCTACCTGTATGTCTATTTTTTTTTCAGCCCTTTTTATTTTCGTTTTTGCTTTGGGTTTGGCTCTAAGTAGGTATAATTGTAGTTCTTAGTCATGATACCATTTACTCAGAGGACTTATTTAACCTTCAAAATTCAGTTTACGACAAAAAAAAATTATTTGATATCAATAGCAGGAAATCAAAATTTGATTTACATCCATTCATTTTTCTTTCAGTCTACGGTTTCGCTTTAACTGGAAACAACTATTGCTTTTTAGTCTTTCGTGCCAATGTTCAGAGTCTGAGCTCCAGGACCATGGATTAGTTTTAAAGCTTTCATTACACCTGAGCAACGCCAGGCTCTAATGCTAGTAAATAAAAATAAAAAATATAAATAAAAAAAAAATCTAAGATGGCATTAATACTTAAGTTATGTTTTTAATATTAATAAATTTTTAATTGGATGAAATAAAAAGAAATATTTTGTAATATAAATATAAAATGTATAAATAATTTCACTATATTGCTCATAAGAAGAGATAAAACTAATATTCTAAAGTAATTTAAATTATTTATTATTAAGAAATTAATTTAAACTTAAAACTAAGACAATTAATACTAAAACAAATGGGCTAATTATAACTTAGGTCAAAAATAAAACTATAGAACTAAAATAAAAAAGCATTTAAGCAGAGAAAATATAAATATGCAGTAATGTAGGGCTAATAGGAAAAAATAAAACAATTATTTTAGGGAAATTAAATTTTAGATTAATTATTAGGAAATTTAATTTAGATTTATGATGTGCCTAATATCAAATGATAAATCTAAAATAATAATAGGTTTAAAAAAAGATTATCATATAATTAATTATACTGTAATTAAGAAGAAAAGAAACAACTATTTAACAGAATTTTAATTTAGGATTAATTATTAGAAAGTTTAAATTTAAATTTATGACAACATTTGCTTATAAATTCTTTTCTTAAATTCAAAAGCAAATATTGCTTAGGATATTTTAATATTTTAACTTTTTCTGCTAAGCGCAGATTGCATCTATTATAAAGGTTATTAAGGGTGCTGTTGATAACCAATAACTCCTTATGCAAAATCTTTAATAGAAATACTGTTAAAATTAGTTATTCTTGCACACATTATTGAATAATATCATTAATTCCCACAAGACAGATTTTAAAGAATTTAGATAGGACTAATGCTAAAACTGGTATAATACAATCTTGCAATTGTAGGTCTGTAAACAATTGTCCCAAAGAAGGCAAATGTTAGTCTACTCAAGTGATTTACCAAGTCAACATCTCCCCCATAATTAACAAAAATAACTATCAAATTTACATTGGAATTTTAGCAGAAGATTTAAGCAATGTCCCTACTCTCATAAATACTCCTTTAAAACTCCAATCTAAAATTCCAAACTTCCCTTTTCTGAAAATTTTGGGAAATGAAAGAGAAGGGACTCAACCCAATAGTGAGTTTGCTAGAGAATGTGTGTTTTCTTTGGCTTCCTCAGGTTAGGATGAAAGAAAATATCAAGAAAAAATTCCCCAATTTAAAACCCAACGATATCAAATGGCTCTACAAAACAAACAAATAGGGAGACAGACACTTATTGCTACTTAATCCTCAGAGATCCCAAGGCATTTTCCTCACAGATTAAGTAGCAATAAGTATCTGTCTCCCTATTTGTTTGTTTTGTAGAGCCATTTGATATCGTTGGATTTTAACTTGGGGAATTTTTTCTTGATATTTTCTTTCATCCTAACCTGAGGAAGCCAAGGAAAACACACATTCTCTAGCAAAACACTTTAACAAATTTTCCTATTCACACACACACACACACACACACACACACGTATATATAATATTTTTTTTCTCTCCAGGTTTCAAGTAAATATGAAAGCATAATGTGTTACGGCCCGACAGCACCTGATGGTTACGGTGTATGTTACAACCCTCAAGATTCCAAGATCGGATTTGCTGTGTCTGCCCTGGACACCAGTCCAGAAACCTGCTCTAAGAAAATGACTGCTGCCATTCACCAAAGCCTTTCAGACATGCAGAAGCTGACGTTAGAATTTCCAGTGTCAAAATTATAAATGATTGACAGTGCGATTTTTTTTTTTTTTTATTTTTTTTATTTTTTTATTTTTTTTGCTTGCTTAGCAACTGTATTTAAGAATGACTTTATTCTGTCCTATAATGATTGGTACATTTAGTGTAGGAAATGTGTAAGCAAATGGAGCAATCATTATGGGACAGAAGTCGTATTATATAAATAGGCTACCTCTGTCCTATAATGATTGGTACATTTAGGGTATGAAATGTGTAGGCAAATGGAATAATTATAATGGGACAGAAGTAGTATTATATAAATAATAATAATAGACTACCTCTGTCCCATAATGATTGGTACATTTAGTATATGAAATGTTTAGGCCAATGGAACAATTATTATGGGACAGAAGTAGTATTATAGAAATAGGCTACCTCTGTCCTATAATGATTGGTACATTTAGTGTATGAAATGTGTAGGCCAATGGAACAATTATAATGGGACAGAAGTAGTGTTAGTGAAAAATTCCCTCTTGCTTTCTTTTTTTTTTTTTTTGTAACTCTTTAAATATCAATACAGATTTGTGAGTTTTTCCCCTCCTACACAAGTTTCCTTTTTTCCCCCCTTTACACAAATTTTAAGAAAAAAAAATAATCATGTGATTATATTGCTGTTAAGGATTTTGTCTCAGGCTTTTTTAAAAAATAATAATCACCCAGCAGTCTTTCATTTTTTTATTTTTTTTTTTTACAATAATAAATTACTCATTGACTTTGTTAATTAAATGACATTAAAAGACAGCTTCCCTGTGTTAACCATTCAGTTTGTTTTCATGAATCTGGAAATTTCCGGATACAAATGCTTTGTATCCAAAAGACCTCTCATTAATTCATTTATCATCATTGCAACTCTAGACCAGCATCTGCAATTTTATTCCCAAGTATTTTTTGACTATTTGTTATTTTTTTCCATATAACAATTTGGAAGTTTATACTTAATCTTTATCACTCTGCAATATTCTTAAGTATCTCATCCTCGTCAATTGAGTATAAGTATCGATAGCTGCTATGGCATCATCTTCAATGTTCACTTAGTCATTTTCATGTTGCAATAGTAGGATATGACAACACCAACGCAAAATTCAACTACACTATTGTCTGATGATCAGAGTAGCATGTAATGGATGCAAAAACATTTTGTTTGACAAGTCACCTATGTAAAGAGTGCTAAAGGTTAAAGAATATAAATTTGAGTTTTCAATTAATTGACTCGATATGGCATTACTGATGAATCACCATTGGGCTCAAAGATAAATCTAAAATCTCCCAAACTAACCTGAGATTTTTTTTTGTGCCATATTTGAAGATTTAAAAAACATATACAGTATAACCCGGATATAAGAGAGATTTTCTCTGGTCCCAAATTAGAACCTGTGGTAATGTATATAAAATAGACCAAACCCGGATATGAGAGAAACACGGATATAAGTGAATTTTTATCCGGTCCCAACAACTCTCTTATATCCGGGTTACACTGTATACAGAATGTAATCAAGATCATATTTTGGTTTTAGACTATCAAGTTTGCCAAACATGAATAAATTTGCCTTTTTCAATTTTTTTCTTTTTAGATGAAGAAACGTGATAACACTGATTCACTTTGAGTATTCTCCTCATCTTGATTATTTTTATTCACAATGTTTCAACCACTATAGTTTTTAACTTTCAAGTGTTTCTCATATCTGGCAATTGTACAGGAATTTAAAACTGAATCCTTTATTTTTTTTTTTTGTTTATTTATTGTTTTCAATCATATTCACCCCAAGCAAGGCAGAAAAGCCACTTAGAAACAAGAGATAGCTGAGTGTCATGAGAAAAATATAAAAGGAGGGAGGACAATAGAAGAATAATCAAGAAGACAGTAGATAATGATTGACATTGCATTTAGATTTTAAAATATCAAAGTTGGACGGAAAGCCTGGAGCTGGAAGAGAGTTTCATGAGTGAAAAATGCATGAGAAGAAACTGTTAACATAGAACTTAGGGTTATATCTAGACATTTCAACTGTAAAATGATGAGACCTAACTACCAATCTAGTGTTTCACTTAAATTCATAAAGTCTAGTTTCAAAAGAAGAAAGTTTACATTAAGTATATATTGAAGTAGATAAGTATATCAAGGAGGCATGGCCGAGTGGATGAAGGCATTAGTTGAATCCAGTGACTTGACCCAAAGATCTGTGAGTTTTGGCTACAGCAGAGGTGAACGGCAACTTGGCGAGTTGAGTCAAAGGAAGATAACTGATATTGAAACATCTGGAAAAGGCATGGCATGTGAAAGTAGAACAATCTACTTCAGTGGAAGGAATAAATGTTTCAGTTCGAAATTCCAATCACCTGAAGACGGCCAGAGCATTCAACGGCTGAAATGTTGTGAATATGTTAATGAAAATGAGGACAACACTCCAAACAATGTAAATAATGTAAATAGTTACAGTACCTCATCTCAGAAATATAGACAAATGTTGAAGTGGCGTTTATATATATATATATATATATATATGGGCACATGGCCCAGTGGTTAGAATGTTGGCTTTCTGACCATGAGGTCTGGGTTCGAATCTTATGGCCAATTTGTCTGGAAGGTGACTTCTTGATATTATCAGTCTGGAGGAGACATTTTCAGTGTGCAGTTCATTTGGAAAGTGCCTGAAAAGCATACCATAGGTTGACCCAAGTGAAACTGGGTAGATGGAAAACCTCGGATCATGCTAGCATGTCACAAGTTATTGTGACTGATGGTTTCATCGTGTGTCCTTGTCCAGACCATTTATCACACTAAATAATGTACTCTCTCCCAGAAACTGTAACTAAGGTTTGCTCGGCATAGTTTTTTTTTTAATTACACTATTCATTTTATACAGGGAAGGTAACATCTTAATGTTATCTGTCCGGAGAATTGAGATCAATGTGCGGTTTCTTTGGAAATACCTGAAAGTTGAGCAAGCACAAAATTGCAAGTCATTGTGACTGAGGGTTTGAGTGTGCTGGTGTTGTTGAAAGTGTTGATCATGCCAGATAATGTGCACTCTCTCAGTTGAGTTGCAGTATAAGTCACAAGTTGGCTCTGTGGATTTTGAACAAACACAAATGTGCCTGAGCAGGCGTCTGCAACAGGAATTAGCTAACTGCCCTATTAGACTGGCCTCTTTAGATATGAGTGGCTGTATCATTTATATTTAGAATATAGACGACTTCTTTGACTTGACCCAACTTGGAGACTGAACTCACAACCTCCGTGTAATTAGATCCACGAAACCACTTAGTCCTTGAGACATCTGAAGAAGGTCAATAAGTAGAATGACTGAAACATTGTGTTTATTGACACAAAGAAAAAAAAATTATCATATTAATTTCATCAGACAAATAACCTGATTTTGGTTGTTTATACTAAATAAAAGATACAACTGCACTTAGACTAGTCTATTTATAGGGAATAAATTTTTGCAGATCAGTATAACCCTGATATAAGAGAGATTTTTTTTCTGGTCCCAAATTAGAGCCTGTGGTAATGTATATAAAATAGACCAAACCCTGATATAAGAGAGTTTTTTTCCTGGTCCCAAATTAGAGCCTGTGGTAATGTATATAAAATAGACCAAACCCGGATATAAGAGAACTTTTATCCGGTCCCAACAATTCTCTTATCATACTCAGAGTATAACTTCTTACTCAAGCCACAACATTTGTCAGATTCGAAAAATATTGATAATTTTTTTTATCAATTTAGAAGGGGGTCCTGTTCATAATATAACTATATTGTTTTTATTATATGACTTGATATGACTTGCCACAAATGGAAACTTTTAGAAAGCCCTGGAAATGTGCAGCTGTTATAAATGACCTCGTCTCTCCTGAGTAGGAGTTTCCTATCCCAACTACATGGCCTACATTGGCGTCAGCTTTTTGTTAGCAGTTGTTACAGCAACACCTTTTTTTAATGGATTACTTACCAGTTTTGTGCTCAGTAAAGATATTATCAGTCAGTTAAGTTCCATACGTGATACATGCTTTGGGCGATCATGTCTCTTTCGCGACATGACTGACTGGGCAAAAGATTATCCTGCAGTAGGTTGCCATTACTTTCTGCAGTAGACTTGTTGCCAGCCAAGGCTGTAGAACCCAATCTGTCCTATTATTTAACCCATAAATTGAGGGAAGAGTCGGATTCATACCTTTCTCAAGGGTATTTGTGCGTAAGTGAATGCAAGGAATTCAACTAGAATTTGAACTCGGCACCCTGATGGATGTGCGTTGTGGTGCTGTGGATATCAACTTCGAACTACAAATCGGGGAGCCGAGTTCAAATTCCAGTTGAATTCCTTGCATTCACTTACGCATAAATACCCTTGGGAAAGGTATTAATCTGTCACTTCCCTCCAGTTTTGGGTTAAATAACAGGACAGATTGGGTTCTATAGCTTTGATTGGCAGCCAGTCTACCGCAGAAAGTTATGGCAACCTACTGCGGGATAATCTTCTGCCCAGTCAGTCATGTCTCTTTTGAGACATGATCGCCCAAGCGTGTATTATGTATGGCACTTAACTGACTGAAAGATTTTATTCAAAATGTCCAGATACCCATATGTTTAGTGAAAAGATAAAGTGTTTATGTTTATGACTATCACAGAAAATCAAACGGTTGGAAAAACTGAACTCTCCCTCCATATTTCTCCCATTTGATGTAGAAATTGTTTTTGATGTTGTATATTTTTTTTTTAAGTAGTAATTCTGCTTTTTTTTTTTTTTTTTGTTTCCATGCAGAAAGTGTTAACTATTACTTTAATGTGAAAAATCTTTCAGCACTTAAAAACCCGTGTGAGCATTATATGACTAGAGAGCGACATTGCCTCTATCTTTATTCTATCTTTATACACACAAAATTTATTCAATTTTATATAAAACTACTTTCAGGTTTTGGATATAAACTGTTATTCAATGTAAAGAGATATTGTGTTTATGCTTAGGTTCCATTCACAAGAAGCCCTGTTACAGTATAACCCGGATATAAGAGAATTCGTATCCCGGGGGGGGGGGGTCCCAACAATTCTCTTATATTCGGGTTACATTGTAAATTAAGTAGCCTGTGTCTCAAAATCTGATAAGTTAAAGCCCTTCCAATTTCCAAGAATTTTGGATAAAAGTTTCTTAACCCAGTGCAGTGCTTAGCAACATCGTGTCCCCCCCCCCCGAACATTTTGAACCCACTATAAATGGTACTTTAAACAAAATAACATGCTCTCCAAAAGAATTAGCAAGCTATACATTACAAACGTTTTCACAACTATTAGATACTTTTTATGTATGTTGAAACAGATATCTTTTTTTTTTTTTTTTTTTTTTTTAATCATATCACCCCAAGCAAGGCGATAACGCCACTGATGCGCAGGGGGCTACGTAAGGGTAAAAAGAATGGAAAAGAGAAAGCCGGAAACCACATCATAAACAGGAAACAAGGGATGAGCCTCCTTCACTTGTTCAATAGATGTGGGTGGAGTGTGAACTGGCGATCTATAATCTATTTCTCTCTCAAGTTCATTTTTTTTTTTTAATAACAAATGATTTGTTGCCTCCTGGGGGCCCTCTTTTTATGGAAGGCTTCTATCAAAGATTATATATATATATATATATATATATATATATATATATATATATATATGAGAGGGGGGGGCAGGGGTTGATAGATGTCTTTTTCAACATACAAGTAAGATAATAATTTTCTAGTTAATCCTAATGATTATTTTGTTAATTTTTTTCATTACAATAGATCTGCGAGCCAGGAGCCTTGCTGGCTTCCCTGGGGTCTTGCTGGTGGGGGGGGGCAATTTGGGGTTTCTGTGGGATGGGGCCCTAAGCACGACCCTGTCTCAACCTATACTTTAAATGTTATTTTTAGTAGATACCCATATTTGAGTAGACATTCGGTTTTATAAACATATTTTCAGAAATGTTTACTTATTGAAACCATGAAACCAATTGATGCCCAGAATTTGTCTCGGACCTTGACGATGATGAAAGGTAATAAGATATCTCTCTTGTCTGGAGTAAACTCTTCAAGTCGTGTTGCAATTTTGATAAGTTTAATATTCTATTGAAATATATGGATAATATGTTAAAACCTTAAAAATGCAAATTTACATAGATATGACTGTATTACAGAATCGTAATAAAA
>JBBBDQ010000787.1:72500-95000 GCA_037127315.1 Ascarosepion bandense | reverse complement strand
TTTGGACAATTTTTATATAATTTATGTATTAGAAAGTAAAAATTTATAAGATTGCATGAAAAAAATTAAATAAAAAACTTCACAGCACCTTTTCTGTTATTTTTAATGAAACTTGCATAAAAGAGGGATTGCTGCCCAAATACAGAAAACACACACAAATAAATGGATATTGAAGTCAACACTCAGTTGTCAGGGCCTGACAATTGCATATAAACATGAAACTGACTGTCCCTGCTTGGTGTTGACTTCAATGTCCATTATTATATTTACATGAACTCTATACCTGGTCTTGAGCCCTTTATTCCATAAATATTGCATACCTCAAAATTACATTTTATCGTATATGGAAAAATGTAAGAATGCTGAAAAAAAAAAAATCTTCCTTGTCTGCCATTTTTAGCAAAAGATGTTTCAAGGAAAAGTTGCTGCCCACATATGCATTATATAGCCTCCAGTCTAAATGAGGTTTTTATCAAGCCTATATAACACAATTTTCGATTCATTGCAAACAACCATATCTGCTCTGAAATGTATCGTAATGTCAACAAATGTAAACATGTTAGGAAATTAACGAATTTTAACAAAACTTGGTTATAAACAACCGACAATTTGAAATGATACTCGTATTTAAGTAGATATTCTGTTTATTGATTAAACAGTATTATATATTTATATCTACCGTAAATAATCAGCCCGGTAGATATAAATATATAATACTGTTTAATTCATAAACAGAATATCTACTTAAATACGAGTATCAAAAAAATAATGTTCAAACAATTCATTTCAAATTGTAGATTGTTTATAATCAAGTTTCGTTAATTTCCATGTTTACATTTGTTGACATTACATTTCAGAGCAGATATAGACAAAAAATTGTGTTATATAGGCTTGATTAAAACCTCGTTTAGACTGGAGGCTATATATATATATGTATGTATATGTATATTAGCAAGGAAAATAGAGTATTTTAATGACATTCTATTAAAATTTAGACAACCGGTTTCACCCAGTACTTTTCAAGTCGATTTACTGGGATTTTTAAGAAATAGATAAAAAGTAGCAATGGATACAGAGAGGGGGAATGTAATTTTATAAGGATGCTAGAGCTCAATAATACTAAGTCCCAGGAGACATTCTCTCTGCTTACAGAGAGCAGGTCCCCGGGATCTTAGGTATATGGACTCTAGCACCTTTAGATGAAAAATGGAGTACAAGCAATCACGGGCTACCTTTTTAGATTTTCAACAAACTCCCCACATGATCGGGTTTTACAAACTCCCTTCCTCTTTTGCTTGTTGGGCCCTTACAGACAAGACGTCCCCGTCTGTTCTCAGTCATCTAGACCCAGGATACGTGAGGGGATTTGACAGCAACTGAAGCACGGAAGTCATGGCTCTATTTCTTCAACCCAGCCATAATGACACGGGAAATATAAACTGTTAAAAGGATGCATCTTTCAGGACTTCACAAGGATAGACAAATTGTCAGCACTCAAATTACTAACATAATTCCTGCTATTAATAATGTGTTAACTTATTGACGACCCGGATGTAAATTTTTTTTTTTTTTTTTTTTTTTAATCATATCACCCCAAGCAAGGCGATAACACCACTGATGTGCAGGGGGCTACGTAAGAGTAAAAAGATTGGAAAAGAGAAAGTCGGAAACCACATCCTAACCAGGAAACAAGGGATGAGCCTCTTCACCTGTTCAATAGACATAGGTGGAGTGTGAACCAAGTGATTTGTATTTGCGGAAGAGTTCATAATTTTTCGAACGCATTATTAATAGCAGGAATTGTGTTAGTAATTTGAGTGCTGACAGTTTTTCTATCCTTGTGAAGTTGTACTCCATTTTACATTTAAAGGTGCTAGAGTTCATATATATATAAGATCCCAGGAACCTGCTCTCTGTAAGCAGAGAGAATGACTCCTGGAACTTAGTATTATTGAGCTCTAGCATCCTTATAAAATTACATTTTTTCCCCCATATCACTATTCCATCACCTTTTTATCTATTTCTTAAAAATCCCAGTAAATCGACTTGAGAAGTACTGGGTGAAACCGGTTATCTAAATCTTAATAGAATGTCATTAAAATACTCTATTTTCCTTACTATTATAATTTTTTTTTTGTCAAGAATTTGTTTAAATATATATATATATATATATTAAAGAGATGAATGTGTCTAGCTTAATGTTACACATTATAAAATAATATAAAAAGTGAAACAACCAGTTTCGCTCCCACTTGAATATTAATACTAATACAAATTTTTATTAATATTAATTATTAATATTAATAAATTAATAATATTAATAATTTTTTTTTGTTTCCTCATTCTCATTCACACACTTCTTTATTTTAATCCCAGTTAAATCTCCCATAGAGGCCTGATGAGCGGGGTCGAAACCAGTTGCTTCACATTTTTTATTAATTTATAATGTGTAACATTAAGCTACAAACATTCATCTTTTGAATTAAATTTTTTACCTATAATATATATATATATATATATATATATATATATATATATATATATATATGAACCTGTTTTACTCCTGTAATTATATCTTCAGCTAATATCTTTCTATTCAAAGAAATATATTGTGGCTATTTTTGAATATGACTTTTCTTTATTTGGTATGTTTCACTGACAATTAACAACATGATTACAATATGTTTGTGTAACAAATTTATTATAATTTTCATTTTTCTACATAATTATAACACCATGAGCATTTTTGTATTGGGATTATACACTTTTGAAAATCCAATGTTATGCAGTGTTAAAAAACAACAACAAAAAAAAACCATGACTTTTAATATGAAATAAATCCTTGGGTCTTTTAAAAATTATTATTTCTTTAGTAATAAAACTGATGTACTTTGTTTTTGTAATCAAGTAAAACTTCTCACACAAGATTTTCTGAAATCCTTGTTTCATTCCTACTGTTTTTTAAAAATTTATTTCTTAAGGAATTGAATTATTCAGAGATTGTTGGTCACCGCTTAATATCATTCCTAGTCTTTTTAAAAATTTCTTAAGCAATTGAATTATTCAGAGATTAATGTTGGTCACCGCTTAATATCATTCCTAGTCTTTTTAAAAATTTCTGAAGCAATTGAATTATTCAGAGATTAATGTTGGTCACCACTTAATATCATTCCTAGTCTTTTTAAAAATTTCTTAAGCAATTGAATTATTCAGAGATTAATGTTGGTCACCGCTTAATATCATTCCTAGTGTTTATAAAAATTTCTTAAGCAATTGAATTATTCAGAGATTAATGTTGGTCACCGCTTAATATCATTCCTAGTCTTTTTAAAAATTTCTTAAGCAATTGAATTATTCAGAGATTAATGTTGGTCACCGCTTAATATCATTCCTAGTCTTTTTAAAAATTTCTTAAGCAATTGAATTATTCAGAGATTAATGTTGGTCACCGCTTAATATCATTCTAGTCTTTTTAAAAATTTCTTAAGCAATTGAATTATTCAGAGATTAATGTTGGTCACCTCTTAATATCATTCCTAGTCTTTTTAAAAATTTCTTAAGGAATTGAATTATTCAGAGATTAATGTTGGTCACCTCTTAATATCATTCCTAGTCTTTTTAAAAATTTCTTAAGCAATTGAATTATTCAGAGATTAATGTTGGTCACCTCTTAATATCATTCCTAGTCATTTTAAAAATTTCTTAAGGAATTGAATTATTCAGAGATTAATGTTGGTCACCTCTTAATATCATTCCTAGTCTTTTTAAAAATTTCTTAAGCAATTGAATTATTCAGAGATTAATGTTGGTCACCTCTTAATATCATTCCTAGTGTTTTTAAAAATTTCTTAAGCAATTGAATTATTCAGAGATTAATGTTGGTCACCGCTTAATATCATTCCTAGTGTTTTTAAAAATTTCTTAAGGAATTGAATTATTCAGAGATTAATGTTGGTCACCGCTTAATATCATTCCTAGTCTTTTTAAAAATTTCTTAAGCAATTGAATTATTCAGAGATTAATGTTGGTCACCGCTTAATATCATTCCTAGTCTTTTTAAAAATTTCTTAAGCAATTGAATTATTCAGAGATTAATGTTGGTCACCGCTTAATATCATTCCTAGTCTTTTTAAAAATTTCTTAAGGAATTGAATTATTCAGAGATTAATGTTGGTCACCTCTTAATATCATTCCTAGTCTTTTTAAAAATTTCTTAAGCAATTGAATTATTCAGAGATTAATGTTGGTCACCTCTTAATATCATTCCTAGTCATTTTAAAAATTTCTTAAGGAATTGAATTATTCAGAGATTAATGTTGGTCACCTCTTAATATCATTCCTAGTCTTTTTAAAAATTTCTTAAGCAATTGAATTATTCAGAGATTAATGTTGGTCACCTCTTAATATCATTCCTAGTGTTTTTAAAAATTTCTTAAGCAATTGAATTATTCAGAGATTAATGTTGGTCACCGCTTAATATCATTCCTAGTGTTTTTAAAAATTTCTTAAGGAATTGAATTATTCAGAGATTAATGTTGGTCACCGCTTAATATCATTCCTAGTCTTTTTAAAAATTTCTTAAGCAATTGAATTATTCAGAGATTAATGTTGGTCACCTCTTAATATCATTCCTAGTCTTTTTAAAAATTTCTTAAGCAATTGAAATATTCAGAGATTAATGTTGGTCACAGCTTAATATCATTCCTAGTGTTTTTAAAAATTTCTTAAGCAATTGAATTATTCAGAGATTAATGTTGGTCACCGCTTAATATCATTCCTAGTGTTTATAAAAATTTCTTAAGCAATTGAATTATTCAGAGATTAATGTTGGTCACCGCTTAATATCATTCCTAGTCTTTTTAAAAATTTCTTAAGCAATTGAATTATTCAGAGATTAATGTTGATCACCGCTTAATATCATTCCTAGTGTTTTTAAAAATTTCTTAAGGAATTGAATTATTCAGAGATTAATGTTGGTCACCGCTTAATATCATTCCTAGTGTTTTTAAAAATTTCTTAAGGAATTGAATTATTCAGAGATTAATGTTGGTCACCGCTTAATATCATTCCTAGTCTTTTTAAAAATTTCTTAAGGAATTGAATTATTCAGAGATTAATGTTGGTCACCGCTTAATATCATTCCTAGTCTTTTTAAAAATTTCTTAAGCAATTGAATTATTCAGAGATTAATGTTGGTCACCGCTTAATATCATTCCTAGTGTTTATAAAAATTTCTTAAGCAATTGAATTATTCAGAGATTAATGTTGGTCACCGCTTAATATCATTCCTAGTCTTTTTAAAAATTTCTTAAGCAATTGAATTATTCAGAGATTAATGTTGATCACCGCTTAATATCATTCCTAGTGTTTTTAAAAATTTCTTAAGGAATTGAATTATTCAGAGATTAATGTTGGTCACCGCTTAATATCATTCCTAGTGTTTTTAAAAATTTCTTAAGGAATTGAATTATTCAGAGATTAATGTTGGTCACCGCTTAATATCATTCCTAGTGTTTTTAAAAATTTCTTAAGGAATTGAATTATTCAGAGATTAATGTTGGTCACCGCTTAATATCATTCCTAGTCTTTTTAAAAATTTCTTAAGCAATTGAATTATTCAGAGATTAATGTTGGTCACCGCTTAATATCATTCCTAGTCTTTTTAAAAATTTCTTAAGCAATTGAATTATTCAGAGATTAATGTTGATCACCTCTTAATATCATTCCTAGTGTTTTTAAAAATTTCTTAAGGAATTGAATTATTCAGAGATTAATGTTGGTCACCGCTTAATATCATTCCTAGTGTTTTTAAAAATTTCTTAAGGAATTGAATTATTCAGAGATTAATGTTGGTCACCGCTTAATATCATTCCTAGTCTTTTTAAAAATTTCTTAAGCAATTGAATTATTCAGAGATTAATGTTGGTCACCTCTTAATATCATTCCTAGTCTTTTTAAAAATTTCTTAAGCAATTGAATTATTCAGAGATTAATGTTGGTCACCGCTGAATATCATTCCTAGTCTTTTTAAAAATTTCTTAAGCAATTGAATTATTCAGAGATTAATGTTGGTCACCGCTTAATATCATTCCTAGTCTTTTTAAAAATTTCTTAAGCAATTGAATTATTCAGAGATTAATGTTGGTCACCGCTTAATATCATTCCTAGTCTTTTTAAAAATTTCTTAAGCAATTGATTTATTCAGAGATTAATGTTGGTCACCTCTTAATATCATTCCTAGTCTTTTTAAAAATTTCTTAAGGAATTGAATTATTCAGAGATTAATGTTGGTCACCGCTTAATATCATTCCTAGTGTTTTTAAAAATTTCTTAAGCAATTGAATTATTCAGAGATTAATGTTGGTCACCGCTTAATATCATTCCTAGTCTTTTTAAAAATTTCTTAAGCAATTGAATTATTCAGAGATTAATGTTGGTCACCTCTTAATATCATTCCTAGTCTTTTTAAAAATTTCTGAAGCAATTGAATTATTCAGAGATTAATGTTGGTCACCACTTAATATCATTCCTAGTCTTTTTAAAAATTTCTTAAGCAATTGAATTATTCAGAGATTAATGTTGGTCACCGCTTAATATCATTCCTAGTGTTTATAAAAATTTCTTAAGCAATTGAATTATTCAGAGATTAATGTTGGTCACCGCTTAATATCATTCCTAGTCTTTTTAAAAATTTCTTAAGGAATTGAATTATTCAGAGATTAATGTTGATCACCGCTTAATATGATTCCTAGTGTTTTTAAAAATTTCTTAAGGAATTGAATTATTCAGAGATTAATGTTGGTCACCGCTTAATATCATTCCTAGTCTTTTTAAAATTTTCTTAAGCAATTGAATTATTCAGAGATTAATGTTGATCACCGCTTAATATCATTCCTAGTCTTTTTAAAAATTTCTTAAGCAATTGAATTATTCAGAGATTAATGTTGGTCACCGCTTAATATCATTCCTAGTCTTTTTAAAAATTTCTTAAGCAATTGAATTATTCAGAGATTAATGTTGGTCACCACTTAATATCATTCCTAGTGTTTATAAAAATTTCTTAAGCAATTGAATTATTCAGAGATTAATGTTGGTCACCGCTTAATATCATTCCTAGTCTTTTTAAAAATTTCTTAAGCAATTGAATTATTCAGAGATTAATGTTGATCACCGCTTAATATCATTCCTAGTGTTTTTAAAAATTTCTTAAGGAATTGAATTATTCAGAGATTAATGTTGGTCACCGCTTAATATCATTCCTAGTCTTTTTAAAATTTTCTTAAGCAATTGAATTATTCAGAGATTAATGTTGATCACCGCTTAATATCATTCCTAGTCTTTTTAAAAATTTCTTAAGCAATTGAATTATTCAGAGATTAATGCTGGTCACCACTTAATATCATTCCTAGTCTTTTTAAAAATTTCTTAAGCAATTGAATTATTCAGAGATTAATGTTGGTCACCGCTTAATATCATTCCTAGTCTTTTTAAAAATTTCTTAAGCAATTGAATTATTCAGAGATTAATGTTGGTCACCACTTAATATCATTCCTAGTGTTTATAAAAATTTCTTAAGCAATTGAATTATTCAGAGATTAATGTTGGTCACCGCTTAATATCATTCCTAGTCTTTTTAAAAATTTCTTAAGCAATTGAATTATTCAGAGATTAATGTTGATCACCGCTTAATATCATTCCTAGTGTTTTTAAAAATTTCTTAAGGAATTGAATTATTCAGAGATTAATGTTGGTCACCGCTTAATATCATTCCTAGTCTTTTTAAAATTTTCTTAAGCAATTGAATTATTCAGAGATTAATGTTGATCACCGCTTAATATCATTCCTAGTCTTTTTAAAAATTTCTTAAGCAATTGAATTATTCAGAGATTAATGTTGGTCACCACTTAATATCATTCCTACTGTTTTTAAAAATTTATTTCTTAAGCAATTGAATTATTCGGAGATTGATATTGGTCATCTCTTAATAGCCTACCCACTATCTGTTTCGGCATTCAGCCTGATTGGGTTGGGCCAGCTTCCTCCTAAGCAATGGAGAAATATTCATTGGGATTTGTTTTAAGGGCGGGCTCCCAAGTCTTACCCTGTATAGACTTCAAGCATTTTTAATTATCCCGTAACCTGTTGCCAATACCTGCTGCGGTAGACTGGTTGCCAGCCAAGACTATAGAACCCAATTCCTGTTATTTAACCCATAACTGGAGGGAAGGGATGGATTAATACCTTTTCCAAGGTTATTAGTGCGTAAGTGAATGGAGGGTATTCAACTAGAATTCGAACTCGGCTCTACAGCACCACAACGCACATCCGTCAAGAAACGCTTACAGCACCTGGTATTCCCAAGCGGTCACCCATCTAAGTACTGACCAGGCTCAACGTTGCTTAACTTTGGTGATCGGACGAGAACCGATGTATTCATCGTGATATGACCGTACACACTTCTTGATAGAGCTTAACATAATTGAATGTTAATATTCAAGCAGTACGCAAATCCCAAAATTCTTTTAAATATCTATTTTTGTCGATTTTATTTTTTATTTATTTAATTTTTTTTTCTTTTTTTTCTGCAGCTTCTGTTTTTTGGGACTGGCTTTATTCTGTCTGTTAAGAACTGCTATATTTAATTCACAACATTTACATTCAAATAAAACAATCGTATCTTTAATGTATGAAATTGTAGTGGTCTGGACAAATTGGGTTTCAATATGTAGTAGACTGACCGTCGGGGTAGTAAATTTCAACAGTGAAAAGAAAGATTGGTTGTCCAAACCACTATATTTATAAACAAAATAACACAATGCACAATGTAACGAATATAACAACATTGTATTAAGTAAGATTACAGAACTGAATAATTCGTGAATGTAAAATGTCGTGAAAAGAGTTCTTTCTTAGATATTAAAGATATTGTCTCAATATTCATGATAGAAAAGTCCCTGAAAAGGAAATAATATTTTTGTACTGAATAGTAGTGAATACATGTATTGAAATGTACTTATGAGATAGAGAGAAACATTATTCTGTGTATATGTGTTGGAAGAGACGAACGGTATTCGGATTTATGCTCCGAAAAACTGCCTACAACTGGCTAAACACGTGTGGAAATCAGTTTATATTATTCCTAATAAACGCGGGAAAAAAGAAGAAAGTTTCACGTGCGGTCTTTACGTAAGAGTGTGTGAGTAGATATGTATGAACGTGTGTGCATGCCGATATGTATGTAGGTATGTACGTGCATGTAGAAGTGATTCTACAAAATATATAGTCACATGGGACAGAATTGGGTTAAGACTAACTACTGTTGTAGTTACTTGCTACTAACTTTACCCAAAATGATAGTATAGTGGGTTGCGTATGTATTCTTTTCTGTTAGTAGTGAGGAGTCCGTTTTAGTGAAGGGTAGTTGTATACTATTGCAGGTTAACGGAATTTGGCCTTGTTGTAGATAGCCCACTATAAGTCATAAAAGGATTACATATCAAGAAAGACAATTTGAGTAGAAAATATCATTTTATATATACACATATCAATTAATGTTTTTCTGTTAGTAGTGGAGAGTCCGTTCTAGTGAAGGGTAGTTGTATACTGTTGCAGGTTAACGGAATTTGGCCTTGTTGTAGATAACCCACTATAAGTCATAAAGGATTACATATCAAGAAAGGCAATTTGAGTAAAAAATATCATTTTATATATACACATATCAATTAATGTTTTTTACAATTGAAGCAATATTTGAAGTATAGGTCCAACAGAGGTTAAACTGTTCATAGCAATAAAATGCTGAAAGAGAATTAATGCTTAGGAATTCTGGAGCGTGTAAGTAAGGAATGTCTTTGATGTATTCGCTCCTTAGGTCAGTAAGTAGTTTTTGAGGCAGGGAAGAAGGAAAGAGGTAAGGGAGGCGAGCGTAGTAAGCCGCTTGACTTCGGTCAAGGGAGATACTAATTACTCTCTTCTCTCCGAGTTGGTCTGCCTGTCAATGCTTTCTGTATCCGCTTTTTATATCTTCTTTTTGGATCACAGCAGCTCATTTGGAATTTCACACTTGTATTTGGTTCTGGGCTTCCCATTGGCTGATAAATAAAATTCGCGTAGGCTCGCGAACTAGAAATTTGATATTTAATTAATTTTTAGTTTTCAACCGGAACATCTGCGCGGAGCCCGCGGCGCAGTGACGAAAAAATACAGACATACAGGCAGATAAACAGACACACACACAATATATTATATTATCGATTTTCTGCACTATTGTAAGAGCTGTAACCTTGAAACTTCTGAATATAGTTTCTTATGTCTTTTTCTATGAGTGTATCAAATTTAATTAAAATCGGACCAATCCTTGTATAACACGATTTTTTCGATTATCGATTTTTGATATTTATCGGGGGTACCTTGACAAAACCTAGCTAAGAACACTCACAGACGCTTATAGTACAACTGTGTACATTTTCAAGAAAATCGATTCAGCCGTTTCGGAGTTTATAAATAACGGACGGACACACACACACACACACACACACACACACACACACACACACACAGTTTATAAATAAGTTTAGATTAGGTTTTCCAGGTCAGGTGACCCAGAGGGAGGACGGAAGGAAGACAACTCCAGTCAATCAAATGTGAATGATGCCCTCTGACTACAACTCTACACATAACTGTCACCGAAAAGAATGAAAATACAGGGTGTTCATAAAGGGTGTTCAGGTGTTCATTATTTAAAACACAGGTGTTCATATGGTGTTCTAGGTGTCTATTATTTAAAAATACAGGGTGTTCATAAAGGGTGTTCAGGGTGTTCATGGCTATTATTTAAAAATACAGGTGTTCATAAAGGGTGTTCAGGTGTTCATTATTTAAAAACACAGGGTGTTCATAAAGGGTTCAGGGGTGTTCATTATTTAAAAATGTCACAGGGTGTTCATAAAGGGTGTTCAGGGTGTTCATTATTTAAAAATACAGGGTGTTCATAAAGGGTGTTCAGGGTGTTCATTATTTAAAAATACAGGGTGTTCATAAAGGGTGTCTAGGTGTTCATTATTTAAAAATACAGGTGTTCATAAAGGGTGCCCAGGTGTTCAATATTTAAAAATACAGGGTGTTCATAAAGGGTGTTCAGGGTATTCATTATTTAAAAAATACAGGGTGTTCATAAAGTGTGTTCAGGGTGTTCATTATTTAAAAATACAGGGTGTTCATAAAGGGTGTTCAGGTGTTCATTATTTAAAAACAGGTGTTCATATGTGCCCAGGTGTTTTATTATTTAAAAATACAGGGTGTTCATAAAGGGTGTTCAGGTGTTCATTATTTAAAAACAGCAGGGTGTTCATAAAGGGTGTTCAGGTGTTCATTATTTAAAAATACAGGGGTGTTCATAAAGGTGTTCAGGGTGTTCATTATTTAAAAATACAGGGTGTTCATAAAGGGTGTCTAGGTGTTCATTATTTAAAAGTAACAGTGTGTTCATGTGTTATGTTCAGTGTGTTCATTATTTAAAAATACAGGGTGTCTATGTCTAGGTGTTCATTATTTAAAAGTACAGTGTGTTCATAAAGGGTGTTCAGGGTGTTCATTATTTAAAAATACAGGGTGTTCATAAAGGGTGTTCAGGGTGTTCATTATTTAAAAGTACAGGGTGTCTACAAAGGGTGTTCAGGGTGGCTCATTATTTAAAAATACAGGGTGTTCATAAAGGGTGTTCAGGGTGTTCATTATTTAAAAATACAGGGTGTTCATAAAGGGTGTCTAGGTGTTCATTATTTAAAAATACAGGTGTTCATAAAGGGTGTTCAGGGTGTTCATTATTTAAAAATACAGGTGTTCATAAAGGTGTTCAGGGTGTTCATATTATTACATATACAGGGTGTTCATAAAGGTGTTCAGGGTGTCTATTATTTAAAAATACAGGGTGTTCATAAAGGGTGTTCAGGGTGTTCATTAGTTTAAAAGTAACAGGGTGTTCATAAAGGGTGTTCAGGTGTTCATTATTTAAAAATACAGGGTGTTCATAAAGGGTGCCCAGTGTTCATTATTTAAAAGCACAGGGTGTTCATAAAGGGTGTTCAGTGTTCATTATTTAAAATACAGGGTGTTCATAAAGGGTGTTCAGGTGTTCATTATTTAAAAATACAGGGTGTTCATAAGTGGGGTGTATGTTCAGGTGCTCATTATTTAAAAATACAGGTGTTCATAAAGGGTGTTCAGGGTGTTCATTATTTAAAAATACAGGGTGTTCATAAAGGGTGTTCAGGGTGTTCATTATTTAAAAAGCACAGGGTGTTCATAAAGGGTGTTCAGGGTGTCTAATATTTAAAAGTCATATGTAGGCATGTTCATAAGTGTGTCTAGGTGTTCATTATTTAAAAGTACAGGGTGTTCATAAAGGTGTCTAGGTGTTCATTATTTAAAAGCACAGGGTGTTCATAAAGGGTGTTCAGGTGTTCATTATTTAAAAATACAGGGTGTTCAAAGGGTGTTCAGGTGTTCATTATTTAAAAATACAGGTGTTCCTATAAAGGGTGTCTGTGGGTGTACCATTATTTAAAAACATAGAAAAGTTCAAAGGGCAGTGTTCAGGTGTTCATTATTTAAAAAATACAGGGTGTTCATAAAGGGTGTTCAGGGTATCAGTTATTTAAAAAATATATATGCTCATATGTTCAGGGTGTCTATTATTTAAAAATACAGGGTGTTCATAAAGGGTGTTCAGGGTGTTCATTATTTAAAAATACAGGGTGTTCATAAAGGGTGTTCAGGGTGTTCATTATTTAAAAATACAGGGTGTTCAAAGGGTGTTCAGGGTGTTCATTATTTAAAATGTGAGGGTGTTCATAAAGGGTGTTCAGGGTGTCTATTATTTAAAAGTACAGGGTGTTCATAAAGGGTGTTCAGGGTGTTCATTATTTAAAAATACAGGGTGTTCATAAAGGTGTTCAGGTGTTCATTATTTAAAAGTACAGGTGTTCATAAAGGGTGTTCAGGTGTTCATTATTTAAAAATACAGGGGTGTTCATAAAGGTGTCTAGGTGTTCATTATTTAAAAATACAGGGTGTCTACAAAGGGTGTCTAGGTGTTCATTATTTAAAAGTACAGGTGTTCATAAAGGGTGTTCAGGTGTTCATTATTTAAAAATACAGGGTGTTCATAAAGGGTGTTCAGGGTGTTCATATTATTATTTAAAAGTACAGGGTGTTCATAAAGGGTGTTCAGGTGTTCATTTATTTAAAAGTACAGGGTGTTCATAAAGGGTGTTCAGGGTGTTCATTATTTAAAAGTACAGGGTGTTCATAGAAGGGTGTTCAGGTGTTCATTATTTAAAAATACAGGGTGTTCATAAAGGGTGTTCAGGGTGTTCATTATTTAAAAATACAGGGTGTTCATAAAGGGTGTTCAGGTGTTCATTATTTAAAAATACAGGGTGTTCATAAAGGGTGTTCAGGGTGTTCATTATTTAAAAATACAGGGTACTAAGAAGGGTGTTCAGGGTGTCTATTATTTAAAAGTACAGGGTGTTCATAAAGGGTGTTCAGGGTGTTCATTATTTAAAAATACAGGGTGTTCATAAAGGGTGTTCAGGGTGTTCATTATTTAAAAGTACAGGGGTGTTCATAAAGGGTGTTCAGGTGTTCATTATTTAAAAGTACAGGGTGTTCATAAAGGGTGTTCTGTGTGTTCATTATTTAAAAATACAGGGTGTTCATAAAGGGTGTTCAGGGTGTTCATTATTTAAAAATACAGGGGTACTATAAAGGGTGTTCAGGGTGTTCATTATTTAAAAATACAGGGTGTTCATAAGGGTGTCTAGGTGTTCATTATTTAAAAATACAGGGTGTTCATAAAGGGTGTTCAGGGTGTTCATTATTTAAAAGTACAGGGTGTTCATAAAGGTGTTCAGGGTGTTCATTATTTAAAAATACAGGGTGTTCATAAAGGGTGTTCATAGGTGTTCATTATTTAAAAATACAGGGTGTCTGTAAGGTGTTCAGGGTGTTCATTATTTAAAAGTATTAGGTGTTCATAAAGGGTGTTTGAAAGTGTTCATTATTTAAAAATACAGGGTGTTCATATAAAGGTGTCTGTGTGTTCATTATTTAAAAGTACAGGGTGTTCATAAAGGGTGTCTAGGTGTTCATTATTTAAAAGTACAGGGTGTTCAAAGGGCATCTAGGTGTTCATTATTTAAAAGTACAGGGTGTTCATAAAGGGTGTTCAGGGTGTTCATTATTTAAAAATACAGGGTGTTCATAAAGGGTGTTCAGGGTGGTTTACTATTTAAAAATACAGGTGTTCATAAAGGGTGTTCAGGTGTTCATTATTTAAAAATACAGGGTGTTCATAAAGGGTGTTCAGGGTGTCATTATTTAAAAATACAGGTGTTCATAAAGGGTGTTCAGGGTGTTCATTATTTAAAAGTACAGGGTGTTCATAAAGGGTGTTCAGGGTGTTCATTATTTAAAAATACAGGGTGTTCATAAAGGGTGTTCAGGGTGTTCATTATTTAAAAGTACAGGGTGTTCATAAAGGGTGTTCAGGTGTTCATTATTTAAAAAGTACATGGGTGTTCATAAAGGGTGTTCAGGTGTTCATTATTTAAAAATACAGGGTGTTCATAAAGGGTGTTCAGGGTGTTCATTATTTAAAAATACAGGGTGTTCATAAAGGGGTGTTCAGGGTGTTCATTATTTAAAAATACAGGTGTTCATAAAGGGTGTTCAGGTGTTCATTATTTAAAAATACAGGGTGTCTATGTATGGGTGTTCAGGTGTTCATTATTTAAAAATACAGGGTGTTCATAAAGGGTGTTCAGGGTGTTCATTATTTAAAAATACAGGGTGTTCATAAAGGGTGTTCAGGTGTTCATTATTTAAAAATACAGGGTGTTCATAAAGGGTGTTCAGGGTGTTCATTATTTAAAAATACAGGGTGTCTATAAAGGGTGTTCAGGGTGTTCATTATTTAAAAATACAGGGTGTTCATAAAGGGGTGTTCAGTGTTCATTATTTAAAAGTACAGGTGGGTGTTCATAAAGCGTGTGTTCAGGGTGTTCATTATTTAAAAATACAGGGGTGTTCACAAAGGGTGTTCAGGTGTCTATTATTTAAAAGTACAGGGTGTTCATAAAGGGTGTTCAGGGTGTTCATTATTTAAAAATACAGGGTGTTCATAAAGGGTGTTCAGGTGTTCATTATTTAAAAATACACAGGGTGTTCATGTGGGTGTTCAGGGTGTTCATTATTTAAAAATACAGTGGGTGTTCATAAAGGGTGTTCAGGGTGTTCATTATTTAAAAACAGGGTCACAAGGGTGTTCAGGTGTTCATTATTTTGGGCAACACAGGTGTTCATATGGTGTTCAGGGTGTTCATTATTTAAAATACAGGGTGTTCATAAAGGGTGTTCAGGTGTTCATTATTTAAAATACAGGTGTTCATAAAGGGTGTTCAGGGTGTTCATTATTTAAAAATACAGGTGTGTTCATAAAGGGTGTTCAGGTGTTCATTATTTAAAAATACAGGGTGTTCATAAAAGGGTGTTCAGGGTGTTCATTATTTAAAAATACAGGGTGTTCATAAAGGGTGTTCAGGGTGTCTGCCTAAAAATACAGTTCATAAAGGGTGTTCAGGGTGTTCATTATTTAAAATACAGGGTGTTCATAAAGGGTGTCTAGGTGTTCATTATTTAAAAATACAGGGTGTTCATAAAGGGTGTTCAGGGTGTTCATTATTTTTAAAAGTACAGGGTGTTCAAATAGGTGTTCAGGTGTTCATTATTTAAAAATACAGGGTGTTCATAAAGGTGTTCAGGGTGTTCATTATTTAAAAGAAGAAAGTTCATAAAGGGTGTTCAGGTGTTCATTATTTAAAAATACAGGGTGTTCATAAAGGGTGTTCAGGGTGTTCATTATTTAAAAAATACAGGGTGTTCATAAAGGTGTCTAGGTGTCTATTATTTAAAAATACAGGGTGTTCATAAAGGGTGTTCAGGGTGTTCATTATTTAAAAATACAGGGTGTTCATAAAGGGTGTCTTAGGAGGTTCATTATTTAAAAATACAGGGTGTTCATAAAGGGTGTTCAGGGTGTTCATTATTTAAAAATACAGGGTGTTCATAAAGGGTGTTCAGGGTGTTCATTATTTAAAAATACAGGGTGTTCATAAAGGGTGTCTAGGTGTTCATTATTTAAAAATACAGGGTGTTCATAAAGGGTGTTCAGGGTGTTCATTATTTAAAAATATATGTTCATAAAGGTGTTCAGGGTGTTCATTATTTAAAATACAGGGTGTTCATAAAGGGTATGTTCAGGGTGTTCATTATTTAAAAATACAGGGTGTTCATAAAGGGTGTTCAGGTGTTCATTATTTAAAATACAGGTGTTCATAAAGGGTGTTCAGGTGTTCATTATTTGCACACAGGGTACACCATAAAGGGTGTTCAGGGTGTTCATTATTTAAAATACAGGGGTGTTCATAAAGGGTGTTCAGGGTGTTCATTATTTAAAAATACAGGGTGTTCATAAAGGGTCAGGTGTTCATTATTTAAAAATACAGGTGTTCATAAAGGGTGTTCAGGGTGTTCATATTATTTAAAAATACAGGGTGTTCATAAAGGGTGTTCAGGTGTTCATTATTTAAAAATACAGGGTGTTCATAAAGGGTGTTCAGGGTGTTCATTATTTAAAAATACAGGGTGTTTCATAAAGGGTGTTCAGGGTGTTCATTATTTAAAATACAGGGTGTCTAAAAGGGTGTTCTGTTCATTATTTAAAAACACAGTGTCTAAGAAGGGTGTTCAGGGTGTTCATTATTTAAAAATACAGGGTGTTCATAAAGGGTGTTCAGGGTGTTCATTATTTAAAATACAGGGTGTTCATAAAGGGTATTCAGGGTGTTCATTATTTAAAATACAGGGTGTTCATAAAGGGTGTTCAGGGTGTTCATTATTTAAAAATACAGGGTGTTCATAAAGGGTGTTCAGGTGTTCATTATTTAAAAAATACAGGGTGTTCACATAAAGGGTGTTCAGGGTGTTCATTATTTAAAAGTACAGGGTGTTCATAAAGGGTGTTCAGGTGTTCATTATTTAAAAATACAGGGTGTTCATAAAGCTGTGTTCAGGTGTTCATTATTATTTAAAAGTACAGGGTGTTCATAAAGGGTGTTCAGTGTGTTCATTATTTAAAAATACAGGGTGTTCATAAAGCGGTGTTCAGGGTGTTCATTATTTAAAAATACAGGGTGTCTACAAGGTGTTCAGGGTGTTCATTATTTAAAAATACAGGGGTGTTCATAAAGGGTGTTCAGGGGTGTCTATTATTTAAAAAAGACAGGGTGTTCATAAAGGGTGTTCAGGTGTTCATTATTTAAAACACAGGGTGTTCATAAAGGGTGTTCAGGTGTTCATTATTTAAAAATACAGGGTGTTCATAAAGGGTGTTCAGGGTGTTCATTATTTAAAAATACAGGGTGTTCATAAAGGGTGTTCAGGTGTTCATTATTTAAAAATACAGGGTGTTCATAAAGGGTGTTCAGGGTGTTCATTATTTAAAACACAGGGTGTCTATGTTCAGGTGTTCATTATTTAAAAATACAGGGTGTTCATAAAGGGTGTTCAGGGTGTTCATTATTTAAAAATACAGGGTGTTCATAAAGGTGTTCAGGGTGTTTCATTATTTAAAAATACAGGTGTTCATAAAGGGTGTTCAGGTGTTCATTATTTAAAAATACAGGGTGTTCATAAAGGTGTCTAGGTGTTCATTATTTAAAAATACAGGGTGTTCATAAAGGGTGTTCAGGGTGTCTATTATTTAAAAATACAGGGGTGTTCATAAAGGGTGTTCAGGGGTGTTCATTATTTAAAAATACAGGGTGTTCATAAAGGGTGTTCAGGGTGTTCATTATTTAAAAATACAGGGTGTTCACAAAGGGTGTTCAGGGTGTCTAATAGTTTAAAAATACAGGGTGTTCATAAAGGTGTTCAGGGGTGTTCATTATTTAAAAATATAGGGTGTTCATAAAGGGTGTTCAGGGTGTTCATTATTTAAAAATACAGGGTGTTCATAAAGCCTTGTGCATTTTTAAAAAATTATAACTTTATTTGTATTTGTGACAGAAATAACCTGTAAAAAATGAGCTTAAACAATTAAACTTGAATAATACTCACTCATACACACAGAAAAAAAAAACTTCAGATATTGGAGGCCATCTACATTAAATCCAAACAACCCACACTTAATAAAATCACCTTTAAATCTGGTCATAACATATTACATTGCATTTGAATACATGGTTCTGTTGTCATTTCGCGCTATCACGCGGTGTGACGTCATAGAACCGCATTTCAAATTTGCGAACTGCGTTTGTTATTTTTGGTAACTATTGCCGTTGCCTAGCGGAGTTTTATGTCAACACAAAATAAAATCGTCGGTGATGATGGATGTTATTGTATTACCGTCTAAATAACCTCTCTATAGATGGCTCATGTGAGCCGAAAGCTTAGAAATAAATTAATAAAAAATTATCCAAATGTTGGAGAATTTTTGTCTTTATTTTCAACTGAAATTAAAGCCAAAATACGACGTTTAGAACGGCTCATGATTAAACATAATAGACATTCATTGGCTCTTATGTTTAACAGTATATGTTTAGAAAATTATTTGCTGCCTCGATACACTAAATTTAGGTTACATAATGCCGCAGCATTAAATGATCCTAACACCAAGAAATTTCAGTGGCACATCATTAAACGTCAAATGCACACAGCCAAACAGGAATTACAACTAATCAACACTGAAATTGTACGTATTAAAGGAATCTTACAGTCTTCTATCACAAGTGAAAAATTCAAGGAAATATTGGATTTATTATACAATACAACACAAAAGGAACATGAATCCCATAAACAAGTCATCCAAAAAAAGCTAAACAAATTATATAAAGGAAAAATACTCTTACCAAACATCAATGACAACTTCATTAACCTATCGGATTACCAACTTACTCCAGATAAAATAGAATTCCTTAATCTCGGACCAAATTTTCATGTCGCACAGAAACCTAATTCAATGTTTAAACAAATGGAAATTGAAGCTTTATACCAACAAATACTTCAACAACACAACCATATCACTACGCAGGTAGGCTTAAAAGATTTCCTCAAAGCTGAATCAATCAAACACCGTTACCATAAAAATCCTAATGATATCATAAATATGCCTCTCATAAAAGCAGACAGACATCTAAAAAATAACAAAAATATTGTTATCCGACGTGCCGATAAAACTATTACATTTGTTATTTTAAACAAATATCACTCCAAATTACAGGCCATTCTGGACGATCACAATAAATTTAAAAAATTAACTAGTAATACCACCACCCAGCTTAAAAACATATTAATAAACTTATTACTGCAAACAATGCTGAAATAGGATCCTATAAACTTCAAAAGATAATAGGTAAATATCAGCCCGGCTACCTTCATGGAAATGTAAAAATCCATAAAAAAGATCATCCCTTCCGACCTATCATTTCTCAAATACCCACACCAATATATAACCTTTCCAAAACACTTAACAAACTAATTACTCCCTACCTTCCGAGTAAATATATTATTAATTCCACCAATGATCTTTTACAGATTCTCCATTCCGTAAAACCTAAGAATCAAATAATTGCATCTTTGGATGTCCAAAACTTATTCACTAATGTTCCCGTCCATGAAACAATTGACATCGTTATCCGTGATGTATACAATCATGCTACTCTCCCATCAATCAATATTAAACCCACTATATTAAAAACAAAAACTGTTATTAGTATGCACCACACAAGTACCCTTTCACGATCCCTTAGGCAATATTTATAAACAAATAGATGTTATAAAAAACTTAATTCAACACACACAAATGATATCTTCTTCCAAATCTATATTTTATAAAGAATTACACAACATTAAGCAAGCACGTGTCAATAATGGATTTCCTAACTCCGTTATTGATCAACAAATTAAAATGTATCTCAACAAAGTTAACAATAGCTCTAACAATATTGATAATATTAATAATGTACATCAAAATAAACATAACACTATTAACTTATACTACTGCAACCAAATACATAATAATTACAAACAAGATGAAAAAACTCTCAAAAACAATACGTAGAAATTATATTATATATTATAAAAAAATCATTTTCTCTCATGTTTAACAGCATATGTTTAATATATATATATATATATATCACTATATTTTTTAAGTGCGTATGGCGAGTGCTGTAAACCTTCAAATGTACATAGGTTTTTGTGTCGGTATTACTGATATTTTCATTATGTGTAGTTGTTACTGTATACTTTCAATATGCAGTACTGTGCAAAAGTATTAGGAAAAGAACTATGTTATCTTTTATGAGGCATATTGACAGAAAATAAACAATTTAGTTGAAGAAATTTTATTTGATTTACTCAACAAATGCTTTAACAAGAAAAAATACTTGTTACAAAATAAATTTAATATTTAGTATAATAGCCTTTCGCTTTGAAATAATAAAATAATTGCGACAATTTACCAATCGCACCTAGTATATATATATATATATATATATATATATATATATATATATATATATATATATAGTACACTAAATCTAAAAATGAGCCAACACCGACCGCCTGGCCCTGACGATCTGTTGTGTGAAACCGCGGTCGGTGTTGGCTCATTTTTAGATTTAGTGTACTAATATATATATATATATATATATATATATATATATATATATAGTACTGTGCGAAAGTATTAGTACAAGAACTATGTTATCTTTTATGAGGTATATTGACAGAAAATAAACAATTTAATTAAAGTAATTTTATTTGATTTACTCAACAAATGCTTTAACAAGAAAAAATATTTGTTACAAAATAAATTTAATATTTTGTATCATAGCCTTTTGCTTTGATCACAGCCTTCATTCTGTCAGGCATTGACATCACAAGCTTCTTTAATGTATCTAATGGTATCTCCTGCCAAGCAGCTTGTATTTATTCCCAAAGTGTGTCTTCAGAAATAACATTAGATTTATCATTTTTTATCCAAAATATCCCTTATATGTTCAATAGGATTGAGATCAGTGCTTTGTGGGGGGCCAATTCAAATTTCGAAGCCTTCCTTCCTCTTCCTTCTTAGTTAAATAATTCTTACAAAGGTTTGGCATTTCCCCCTGTATTTTAATTTCAGTGAGGTTTTTAGGAAAATCACCCTTGTCCTAATACTTTTGCATACTACCGGTAGTGTGCAAAAGTGTTAGGACAGGAATGATTTTAAACTTTATTTTGATGCCTCATAAAAGATAAAATAGTTCTTGTTCTAATACTTTTGCACAGTATGTGATGTATGTATATATATAATTGTATTCTTTAAATATGTATAAATATCACTGTATTTAAGTGTGTATGCCTATTATTGTATTCTTTAAATGTGTTTACTGACAATATTTCCTTCCTATTGCCTCACAGTACCTCTGTTCCTCTTCATTCAGAAATACAACCATCCCGAAGTTATTTTAAAATATCCAGTGCTTTTCGTACAGAGTTCCTTTTTTTCTTTTTTAGTGGGTAAATATTCCTTACAAGATCAAGGGTGATTTTGTTTAGTTTCCAAAAAGAAAAAACTCTCAATATTTTATGAAAAAAAAAAAAATTCTGTCTTTGCAAATCTGTGGTACTATATCTTCACGATACTGGGTTGACCGATGGTTTTGTGATTACCATTTGTTCCAGACTGGTTGTTCTCTGATTCCTTCCGCGCCCACGTTGCTTCTGAAGATCCGTGAAAGGGGGGGGGGTGGATACAATTCAGTCGATGGAGTGTTGAATTTGGCGTCGGGGAAGAAGAATAGTTGCCGCACCAACAAAGAAGTGACGAAAAGCGTTTGTTATAAACAATAACAAACATTTTTTTACACAGGTATACAATAATTTTTATCAAGGTAAAACAAACACCGCGAAGTGAGGGGTGAATATAGTTGACTGGCGAAAAAAGTTTCTTTAATCTTAACTGCAATTAGGCAGTGTCAATGATGGAGTATGCAGTGGCAACGGATTCGGTTCTGGGCAGCGAAGAATGAACCGACTCGATCTTTTTGCTCTGGGTGTTCTCTATTTATGGGCCCGAATCCCGAATAATTAGCTCCTGATTGGTCAGCCAATAGGGATCACCAGCCAATGGCTATCGTCGTAACAAATCCCCGGGGTTGCATCTGATTTTTGTACAAAGTGACTCTAAAATGATGAGAAAAACACTAATAATACACCCCCACTGACATAAATGAACTAGTTTAGATGCTAAAATAATATATTTAAGCATCTTGTTGCTGAACAGGTCTTTTGTTATGTTGCTTCCTTTTTTCCGGTCTGAAATATAAAATACAATAACAAAAATAAACAAATACTGTCCAAAAAAAGTACATTTTTAAATTCAAAACTTTT